>CAJNSZ010000894.1:3775-45307 GCA_905329745.1 Rotaria sp. Silwood2 | reverse complement strand
ATTTTTTAATTACAATTTTTTCTATTATACATTTAGTTTTAGATAATTCGTTTAAGTCTTAGATTAATATTAAGTTGAAAAACTTGTCTATCCTTTCTTTCTCATACTTTTAGTTTTGTTCTTTAATAACGATTTCTCTTCTTGTCTCTATCTTACATATTTAATTTAGTAATAAAAATAATCATGTGTATGATGATCTCAGAGAAAAACTCAATTCGAAATATCAATTTGCGTATATGCACGTTCTTTTATTGATTTTTTTCGTTCTTCTTCATATGCGTTCTCGTTTACCTATGAGAAACTACATACACTTTATCAGTATTTTTTTATTTTTAATACACGTTTTATTGATGTAGAATAATGCAAGCAGTGACTCAGTTAGCCAATAAAAATATTTGTTAATATTAATTAGTAATCAGACCTTATCGGTATTACAATCGAAATAGAAGTTACATGAACAGAATCACTACTATTACCGACATAATAATGAATGATAACTGATGATAAAATCAAGATTTATTACAAAAAATTGACGTTTTATAGCCTTTTAACTCATAAAATATCATTAAGATGTATTGCGAGTAATCGTCAACTTTGTAATAACTTCAAGAATATGAGACTTATTTCAATATTTGATTATATATTTTTTTCTCCAAGGTAATTTTGCAACGTATTCAAAGCAAAGAAAAAAAAAAGATTTTTTTTGAATAATCTATTCTAACTATTCTTTGAAGTAAAGAACTATAATATACTTCCTCAGTAGTGCGACATTTTGTTTTTGGAAGTAATGTTTTCATATCGGTTTATTCTGATTTTTGTATTTTCATGATTCAAAGTATTGGCATGGGACATGACAAAATAGAAAGAACAAATGGATAATTATATTACTACTAATACAAATGGTTTATCCATCAATAATAGTAGAACAATCAATTATAGCCTGCCTGTGAGACAAATTATTTTTCTCAAGAGAACTGTTAACATCAACAGCGCCATCTATTGTTATGCTATTTTAATTATTTTATATATTTTTCTATATGAAAATAATCAAACAAAATGTGTTAAGTTTTTTTTGTAAAAAAACTTTTGTCTGCAAAATTTATCTAACGACAATTTATGATTCAACGATAAATCCATTAAACAAAGAAAAAAAGAAGATAATTCAAAAATAGATGAGACAATAATCCTTGTCTAGTTATTTATTGGCTCTATATTAAAAATGTCATATTTATCATATTCAATAGAGCGCATATCTAAAACATGTTATTGTCAGAGACAATTATGATTAACTTATATTAATTATTGAACGAATAATGACAATTCTCACATGTTAATAAATGATATTTTTTCTTTCTCTATTAATTTATTTAGTAAAAAATATGAAGCATCCAATTATTATTTTTTTCTATCTTAATGATCTTATATAAGGATTTATATAATCTTTATGTCGTTTTTTTCCTGATGATAAAGTACTACATGATAATTCCAAGTGAAATATTCTTTAGAACATGTTAACATAAGTTATTAATAGGAAAAATAAATTTTAACACTTAATACACTTCTAAAATTACCTGAAGTTTATAAGAGAAATTGTATTTTTTTTTTCTAGTACTTTATAATATTTACTCGATAAATTATTGACAATTCAATTTCATCATTTATTAAGGTTTTTTTTAATGTTTTTGCTTTTAGATTGTCGAAAAGTAAAAGAGAAATAAAGCTTCATTATTATAATGAATTAACCATTCAACAATAACATATAATTATCTTCACTTTTTCCTTTTTTTTGTGCATTCAATTTAATCTTAAGTAAGTGAATATAATTTCAATAGAAATTTTGTCATTATAAATTAAGTAATTGCTCATTAGGGTATAAAAAAAAAAAAAGAAATTAAAAATTCTTTTTTTCCTACATTAACTTCATAGAAAACATAAGAAAGTTACTTAGTAATCATTATTGATTATACATAGTATTATTATAAAATAACTAATCGGAAGTTTTTAAAGAAAGTAAAAAAAAAAAACTTTAATAAACTTTAACCACGAATCACAATAGAATGATATTTAAAACGAAGGTTCTTAGCGCCATCTCTATCCTTCATTTTTCCCTATTGATTTAAGTAAGTCAGTAATTGTATATGTCATGAAATAATTCACTAAGATTGGAATACAATAGATAGAAATATCTATCATGCATTCATGATTATCATGACATGTCCTTAAGACAGTACTAAAGATTAGACTCTCTGTAATCAGTAGTTTTAATGTTACAAGTGTTGTAACTATGCTTAGCTAGTAGATTTGAATGGAACTCTCTTTTAGTATAGATTTTATGGTTAGATACTTATTCTTTACTGATACATAAAATGACTATAATTTATTTTAGTGTGTGAATTATAGATGAATGAATCTAGTAATAAATCCCTAATAGATGAGTATTAATGCATGTATAATTTCTTTTTTTCATATGCGTCTAACAATTAATAATGTATGCTACTCAGTATTTCCACCCATACTCATCAATTTTACTGATGGAATCCTGTGAAAAATATTTCTAGTTTTCTTTTTATTATTTGCCAGTAAGTGCTATTTATTTACTCTTCACTTCAGTAGTTCTATTGTATAAAAAGTGGACTTAGAATCATTATTTTTGCAATAAAAATTCTTTTCCCAATACTGATCTAGTGAGTTTCTGAAATGAATAAAATTAATTAATCCGATAGGTCCACTTCATCAGTATTGAATATTCCAAATAAAATGATGAATGACAAGTAAAACCTGACGTTTTTAGATGAAAAAACAAAATTACGTGTTCATTTCTTTTTACATTCACTGCTGAGTTGCGGCATTCTATTTTATTGCACAGGCTTATAGTCATCCGAATTGACTTTGTACGAATCCTTAGAGTACAACGACGCTTGCAGTAAAAGATAAACAAAAAAAAAATCATTGTGTGCGCGTTTGTCAGAATAAAAAAAAAAAAAAAAAAGGAAATTTTGTTACAATTTACTTTTTTTTTCAGAACGTATGATGAATGAATAATCGGCATAATTATATATTGGAAATTTTCTACGATCATGTTATTCAGTGCTGAACAATCTTATCAGGTTACGATTATGTTATTAATCTTTTAATATGATTAATCAGGAATAAAATCAATAGTTAAAAATAGGTGTTTTTCTTAAGTTCAATTAAGGAAATTATTTTAGATCAATTTACTATTTGCAATATAAGTATATATATATATATGTTGTATTTTCTTTTCTATCTTATCAATGTTAAAGTTACCCTTTGGATAAAACTGTCTTAATAGTATGTGATTACTTAAGTAAACAATAAAGGTTAAACTGACTTTTATATGGAAAATTCTTTTTTTGGTAATATAACATGGATTATTTTTTTTAATCAAACTGGCAAAAGATGATAAAAGTAAATCTATGTTTATTATTTCTATTTGCTTAAATAGAAGAAAAAAAATTACCGTCCAACCGATGTAAATTATTCATAATACCATAGAAAAGAACGATCTTACCCGCTCTAAGCAATTCATTCCTTGTGAGAATATATTTTGAAATTATAGAGAAAATTTCTTGACTAGAATAACCACAATAGAATTCAGACTCATTCATACATTCTCTACGGACTTACGATAATTATAGTTTTAGCAACAATAACAAAAGAAAGAAAGAATTTGCAGTCTCAAAAGATCGTGCTTAAGTATATCTAATGATCTTTAAAGATTCAGAGAAGATGATTCCTACCTTCTTGAAATATTCACAAAATTAAAAGTCTCGTTTTCTTCTTCGTCGGTGATTTGCTTTAGAATGAAACAAACATTTTTGTAATGTTTTTGCTGTTATTTCATCCTATGGTAATACTCCAAGAAAACTAGCGTAAGTCTGTAGACAATACCTCGATGAGTTCGAATCGTTGGTTAATTATACTTCTAGCTTAGGAATTCTCTCTAATGGGAGCTCAAAGTATAAGATTAAAATCGATGTAACAAGTCGAATAATTATTTCGTGATCTTTCAAATTAAAAACTAATTTATATATTTTCTAACGGAAATGAACAAATAATTAGCTCCCATTTACTCTTTTCCATTTAGTTGAACAATTGATGTCAAAGCTAAAAACAAAAGGATTTTAATTCTGTTCTATCTGCACAAGTTCTTTTTTTATCATTATGCTTTGTTTTACTTGATAATAAGAAACAGCAAAAGAATACACAGTAAATAACAGAGAGTATGCAATATATAACAATTTTTTTTTTATCTATGAGATATTGCAACATACATTCTTTTGGTAAATAAGAATATGTGTATATGTGGTGACATCTTAACCAAAATACTACAATTAACTCGAATCTTGATTGCATAGAGATAGGAATCCCTTCTATAAGATATCATATAGTCAGATAAGTAAATGCCGGAAGGCGAGAACAAGTGCGTTTGTAATTAGTGGTTGATTTTTATGAAAGTTATTATTTTATTCTAGCTGCTTCTTATCATATACTATAGTATTCTTTTTTTGTTTTTCGTCATACGTCATTTCTTCGATGTCACGGTGGTAACAGTATAAAACGTTAATTTTATTCATTTAAAAATTATCGAGACTCTTGAATGTAACGGAGAAGAACAAATATATTTTTTTTTAATCAAAAGTAATTACATAAAGACTCACAGTCACAGAACGTATATAAATCTAGAAATTTGTTTGAATGTATAGTTAATAAAAGAATTTCCGTGTCATTCTTACATGAATAATATCAGTGATATATATTTGAGTATTATAATACATGGAGTATAAATATTAAACTGAGAGAAAACACGTATTCATTATATTTATCTAGTGAAATCATTGTAGGAGAAGAAAAAAAATTAAGAATGCTGGTGTACTTAGCCATAAAATCATAGATTCTGTGACTTTCTTCTTGTAGAAAATTATTTTAAACGAGACAAAAATATTTTATGAATGTTCTGAGTATTGTCTACACGTATTCACATTCTTTAATAGTCTATTCAAGTTATGTTTCTTTTCATAAGAAATAATTTTCTTTTTTGAGGATTATTTCCTGTACTGCAAAAACTCAAGTATTTGTTTTCCTTTAACTTCGGCAAATGTTTTGAACTAACTCAAAAAGAAGAGAAACTAAAATTGAATTGATATTTTATTTTAGATATCATAAAATTATTTTTTAATATTTGATCTTTACTTTATATATCAACATAAAATAATATATTTATTGAACTTATATGTTATGAATTCAAATAAAATATTGTTACTTAAATGACATGCGACATATGCTGTCATAACTAGCATTCGAACAGTATTTGTAGTGCTCTATTCAATTGCTTTATAATATAAGTAATAACGAAGTTTTAATGAAAGTAAGAAAATTTCGCACATACTATATATTTATTTTTGTAATGTCTAACAATAAGCAGAAATATTCTTAGACTGCTAAAATTGCGAGATGTCAGAGTTGATTAGAAGATTTCTACTAAAGTTGACTGAAGAAAAATAAAGAATTTTTACAATTACGATGTCAACTTTCCGGTTCGAACTCCTAGTAGAGAAAAATAAATTTTCTAATAATGTATAAGACGAATAAAACGTCAACAAAGTGTAAAAGTGTCAACTTGTCATAGTTCAGAAAACTGTTTTTTTTTTTTTTTCTCAAGAGTTTATGTAAGGATTGGTTCAAGATGCTTTTCTTCATAGATGATCGAACGATAAAGAAGAAAGAAAAAAAAGAATTTTTTTTTCTCTTTCCTCATCTTTTGTAATTCATTCTTGACATCCTGCGTAAGAGATATATAGATTTATTTTTTTTTCTTCTTTGTTTGGTTTCCATAAAAAAAATATTTTAATTTATTTTACAAATGAAAGAATAATAATAATAAATTTATGTGTGAACATTTTCTTCTTTCACAATTGATGAGTGTATAAGTGATTTTGTCATGTTTATGAGGTAAAAAAACCTAATATAATATATTAATTTTTGTAAGGTCATGTTCAAAATCATTTTATTATTTCAAATAATAATGATTAATGATTAAAATTTTAGATAACAATATCCATGTGATAAATAAAAAACGATTGGATCTGTGGCATATTGTAACTATATTTATTATACCTTTACTTAAAGAGCACTAATTATCATTCTCTACTGGATTTATACAGAAGTATTCAGAGTGGGACTGAACTTCTACTTTTGAAAAACTTTCATTTTTTTCTCTAGTATTTTATTTTTTTTTCTTCACTGATTTCAGAAAAATTAGCGAACCCTATCCTTCTCCAAAATCAAGTGATTACAACAAAAGCCCTCTTGACTCATCGATTCTGTGTCTCTCTCCTTCTCTCAATCATAGTGGTATGAAGATACTCGTGACTCTACGTACTAAGATATTTTTTTTTTTGTAATGCATTACATTAACTGTATAATAAACCCCAAATATTTTAGCGAAAGAGAAAAATAATCTTAAATAGAAAATTTGTATATAACACAATTGTTTTGACACATTCATTTTTCATTATTAGTGATACTCACCTTTTATTTTTATACGGATCATTGCTTACATTAAATTTGATAATATGAAAAAAAAGAAAGAAGAAGAACAGATATATTTGTAATTTTAGATGACGAAATATAGGCATATAGTTATCGTTCTTATTTTACATTTAATTTTATCATGGGTATATGCACAAAATAATGAAACATTTGAATTGGGTGCTATTGCCAAACCACATCCGAAAGGTATGTATAAAGTTGAGTTTCTTTATTAATTTTTGTTTTTTATTGAAAAAATAAAATCGAGTCTAATAATAGTTTTATATGAAATCTAACAAGTTGTTTGAATATTTTATTTGATTAGTATGTAAATTAAAAGTAATAAAGATGAATTCGAATTTTTGATTATGAAATAAAATGATTGAGAATGATATTGACTTCAAATTGAAAAATTAATATTTGATTCATGTATAGATTCAATAAGAAATTTTTGATATTTTAGTATAAATAGAATTAGTTTTATCAAATAAAAAAAAAAAAAAACAAGAACATGTTAGTCTTAAATTTTAATTTTTAACAAGCCTATTTTAATCATGTGTTGATTGATGTTAAAATAAATTGCATATAGTTAATGTAGAAATAACTAAATTTAAATTCATGTTTATCGAGACAGAAACTAGGATAGATTAAAGAAATTCGTCATAATTACTTATAGTTATTTTCAGTCATGTAGTTAATATTATCAAGTAATTTAAAATGAAAAAATTTGTATTAGAGATAAAAAGACATGAAAAACTGTCATATTCAGATTGCATCGTCATAGTCATTCGATAATTATTTATAATTCGATGTGACAGAACGAGTCCCATATTTAGATAAGCTATTCGTAATGTCTTGAAAAAGTTTGAAATCAGATTTCCTTGACATAAGCAAAAAAAAAAACCGATTATAATAATTTCATTTTTTCTACTAAGATTAAATCCACAGTAGAACGACAAATATAATTCGAAATGAATCAATGATGCATGTCTTTTCTTTTTTTGTTGTTGATCGTATTGCAAGAATCGTATAGTCTTTTTTTTTCTCTTTGCAAAGCGGCTTATATATAAAATGTTCCGATCTTTCATCATATCAGATTTTCATTCGAATAATATAATTTGTTGAAAAGAAATTTTTTTCTTATTAAATAAAGACGATACAATCATACACCGTACATCTCATTAGCCAATGATTGACTAAATATTATCAAGGTTATCATATAATTAATGATAATATGCTTAAATATATTTAGGGAATCAATCTTGAATCCTATAGAATTGATGATTTAAATTCATTGACATTCATCTCGTTAAATTATCAAAATATGCCGTTTTCTCAGTTTGATCTTTTTAAAATCTCACCAAGTGTCTCGTGTCCTCTATTTTAGAAATCTTGGCATAGAAACTATGAAAATCATTATTTGGGTTTAAGATAATTTCCTAAAAATTGTTGAAAAAAAAAACACATTGTTGATCACCTTTATCTTCCCTCCTTATCGGTTCTTTTTAGAATGAACATTTCACAATTATAC
Source organism: Rotaria sp. Silwood2 (assembly GCA_905329745.1). NCBI lineage: Eukaryota > Metazoa > Rotifera > Eurotatoria > Philodinida > Philodinidae > Rotaria > Rotaria sp. Silwood2. The sequence continues at coordinate 37,224 of CAJNSZ010000894.1, read as the reverse complement.
ATTACATGCTTTTTTTTAAATTGATCTAATTAATATCATTTATTTTATTATTAGAGAAGGAAAAAGTGAAAGCTCAGATTTTGAAGTTTTTTTTTTTTTATTTAAAGCGATCTAATGAGTTTTAGCAAAAAAAGAAATACGTCGATAAGAATGAGATTTTTTTCCTTGTCGTTTTTGTGTACTCAAAAAGTGAGTACACTCTAGAATCGGTCAGTATGTCCGGCCGTCCGGCCGTTTACACGATAACTTTCGAAAGGAGAGTCCGATCACGATGAAATTTTCTACACAGTTCAGTCTTAACAATGTCTCGGTCGAGTTCGAAGATGAGCAGGATCCGTCANTTAGGCTTTTCCTAGTCTATGCATCCCCTACTTCTGGGCAAAATTTCAGCTCAAAAGCTTTTTGACACCTCGGGTGGTTCCCTCGCAAGATTTTACCCTTGCCGAGTTCAAACTTTTCGACATTTTTCTTTTCGACATTTTTACTTTCGACATTTCTCAGTACATTCACTTGGCTGTAGAGCTTCAAGGTTGATGAAAATTGTGTATTGGAGACACAGCCGATCGAATCCGGGTTCGAAAAATTTTTAATCTGATAGTCTTTAGTTGAATGTTCGAGACTTAAGCTTTCATTCTAGAAACGAATCTAACATAGGAATTTCGTTATAAGAAAAAAAATAGAATATTAATTAAATAATATTTTTTATTAATTTTAGAACGTGAAATAAGTCCACAAGCTCGAGTAACAATATATCTATTAGTAACTGGTTCAGTTTTTCTTTTATTAAGTATTATGTTTGGTGCACCATATTATTATTATAAATATGGTCGAAGTGATACAAAAGCTTCGATTTCAAAAAATCCAAATTATGGTTTGTTTTTATTTTTATTCTATTAATTTAATTTATTTATGAAATATTTAGAATTATATACACCGGATCAATGGGAAATTGATAAAGATTCTGTAACATTAAATAAACTTATTGGTCAAGGACATTTTGGTCAAGTTTATCAAGGTGTTATTAAATTATCCGATGGAACATTAAAACAATGTGCTGTTAAAGTATAAAGAATTTATTTTAAATAATAAAACGAAAATTTTGATTTTTCTAAGATTCGAACAACACATCCAACAGATTTATTACAAGAAGCATCAATAATGAAGTTCGTTTCGGGCTATTTTTTTTGTCTAAAAAAAAAATAAAATTCAAATTAAACTAATTTTATTTTAGACAATTTCAATGCTATCATGTCATTCAATTATATGGTATATGTTCACGTATTCGACCACCATATGTTGTTATGGAATTAATGGATAATGGTGATTTAAAAAATTATCTTTATCGACATCGACAAAGTGAATTAAATGTATGTATTATTTATTAAATAATCAAATTATTTAGTTTTTTGTTGTTGTTGTGTCTTTAGCCAAATGGTCCAACATTAACTGAATCAGGAATGATTCAATTAGCATTAGATGTTGCTGATGGAATGTATTATTTATCTGATCAAAAATTTGTTCATAGAGATTTAGCTGCAAGAAATTGTCTTGTCAATGGAAATCATACTTGTAAAGTTGGAGGTAATATAAATAAGTAATTTAAGAAAACAAAAAAAATTCATTTTTTATTTTATATTAAATAAGTTTTTCATAATTATTATTTTATTCAATAGAAAAGTTTTAATAATAAGAATAGAATTGCTTAATAGATTTTCATAGGTAGATGTCATTAGATATCAATGTATAATATTGATACTAATATTAGTTGTTATGGAAATAGTTAAACACTACATAGACATGAATTTCATAGTCACATTGAAAATAAATTGATATCCTGATCGAAGAAGATGAGCATATTAGATGATAAAATAAAGCAATATTACGACATCTTTACGGTAAAGTATGGCCGTTTACAATAATCAGCAAAGGTAAACCTGAGTTTCTGTATGTTTCTTGAATTTCTACTATCTGTCTCTATGTTTATGTTGCAATGCGACTGATCATAGAATATGTAAATTTGATTATATTTGTTTGTTTTTTTATTCCAACAAAAAACAAATATGAATAATAGTTTAATCTAACGAAAGAGGTGAAATCAATTTGTATTAATTGAACCAAATCTATATTAGTTATATGTCTAATGTATATTATATGATAAAAGTAGTTATGAAATTAATATCCATGAATGTAAAATGAAATATATTTTTTTTTATTAGTAACAATGAAGATGTTTGTGTTGTATATTCAGAAGATTAGACATAATCGGATCAAATTAAAGTTCTCACTATCAAACTTGCTGTTAGTATTTCTCGATTGAGATATTTGAATTTTAAGGCATTGTATAGCGCATGTAACATACTACAAATAAAAATTTCAATGACGTGTTTTTTGTCATATTTAGATAGAGTTCGTCGAAAAGTTAGATCTATTTCCCCTTGTATTTGAAAATTACAATATTTTGAACCTGTTTGTAAGATCTGTTTTTTTTTCCAAATTTCAAATATATTTGAATATGATGTAAAAAAATTCTACTGAAATTTTCATTTGTAAGTACATTGCGTACGCTGTAAATATCTTAAAATTTGAATATCTCGATCTAATCAAACCGGTAGCAATCTATATTTTTCAATATAGTACAAATTTTTCTTAGTAATAACTATAATTTTACTCAAATATATCCAAACTTACAACATTAACACATTCAATTATAAATCAAAAAATAGATAATTAACGTTAACTTAACGAAACATTATCTATTTAGATTTTGGCTTAACACGTGACATCTATGAAACGGATTATTATCGACGTGGTGGTCGAAGTTTTCTTCCTATACGATGGATGGCACCAGAAAGTTTAAGAGATGGACGTTTTAATACTGTATCAGATGTTTGGTAAGAATAAAAAAAAAAAAGAAAATTTTTCTTATTCTATTAATTTAAATATTAACAATTCTAGGTCATTTGGTGTTCTTCTATGGGAAATAGCAACATTAGCTGAACAACCTTATCAAGGTTATGGTAATGAAGAAGTTGTACATTATGTTCGATATGGAAATATTACTCTTGAACGTCCATCAAATTGTCCTGAAATATTGTAAATATAAAAACAAAAAAAAAATTTCAATATTTATTTGTTTATTTTTTCTACAAAACAATTTTAGACATAAATTAATGCGTACTTGTTGGACATTTTCACCCGGTGATCGTATATCATTTCGATCGATTGTTGATGAATTAGTTCCATATGAAAATGAAGATTTTCGTATACATGCTTATTATCATACACAACCAAATCTAACACGACAAGTTAGCTTAGTTGATAGTATTAATGATGGTGAAGAAGATCTTTTATTAATGAATAAAATCGATGGTGATGGTGATAATAATGAACATGATGCATAATCAAACAATTTGTTTCTGAAAAATCTATTTCATCTTTGTTTATTTCGAATGAATCTCAAATCATTTTTTTTTAAAACTGTTATTTTATAAATATATATAATATTGTACAAATTATTAAAATATAATTTCACATTTTTTTTTTTTACAGATGATTCTTTAAAATATGATGAACAGAGAAGATTCTAATAAAAGATTTGATCGATATGGATATATTGTACCATCAGGAGAATCTAAGTGAGATGAAAAAAAAAAAAACGAAATTTCGTCTTTTTTTTTTCAATTAATTTGAAGTTTTTATTTTACAGTTTTGAAGAAGAATTAAATGCAACAGTTGTTCGTCGTCGAGAACAAAAATGGCTTGATATGTTTTCACAATGGTCATTATTTATAGCATCACGTTTTGATAAACTTAAAAAACGTTGTCGAAAAGGTATACCTGCATCTGTACGTGGACAAGCATGGTATCATTTATCAGCTGCAATGTATCGACAAGATCATGAAGATCGAAATTGTTCAACAAAAAGTTTATTTTCATATTATTTAACACAAAATCCTGATGCACGTGTTCTTGATGATATAAGAAAAGATTTAGCAAGATCATTTCCTGATCATGAAATGTTTAGAGATGATGCTTGCGGGTAAAATTTTTTATTATTTATACAGATAAAAGAAGAAAACAAAAAATATTTTGCATTTGAATAGACAACAAAGTTTATATGATGTACTTAAAGCATATGCTGTACATGATCCTGATGTTGGTTATTGTCAAGCTCAAGCACCTATTGCAGCTATTTTATTAATGCATTTACCACCTGAACAAGCATTTTGGGTATTTGTTCAAATTAATGAAGAATATGTTAAAGGATATTTTAGTGATGGATTAACAGCAATTAAAGAAGATGCATTAGCAACAGCAATACTTATAAAACGTGTTTCACCAAAGAGTTATCGTTTACTTGTACGTATTTATTTGTTTTATGAGATTTAGAAAATCGACTAAAGACTAGAGTATATCGATTTAATTTCGAATTTGATGAACTCTAATACAGGCAGAAGATTTGTAGTTTTTATAAATCAACGTTTCCTTGTCACTAATGAAACATGATAGAATATCTCTGTTTCTTACTGTTTGATATTTATTGTAATTTTACGTAAAGTCTTGATTGATATTGAATTTTGAAGTACAGATTTTATTTTTGACAAAAACTAAATTGTGAATCATTCTATTTTACTCTCAATATAAATTCATTTCATCATATCATATTTTAAAATTTATGATTTTTGTTTTCTTTTGTCTTATAGCATAAACTTGAGGTTGATCCAATATTATATACAGTTGATTGGTATATGACATTGTTTTCTCGAACATATCGTGCACCACAATTATATCGTTTATGGGATATATTTTTTTGTGAAGGTGTTAAAGTATTATTTCGTTTAGCTCTTGTTATTGTATGTGAAACTCTTGATGTTGGTCCGTCTGATTTAGTAACACGAGCACATCAATGTGATAATGCTATGGATCTTGTTACACTTATAAAACAAACTGCTAAAGAATTACCATTTGATCTATTATTAACTAAAATGGATAAACTTCCATTAAGTGATATTCATCTTGCTCAAGCATGTAAACAAGCAAGACAACAACTTAGTTTAGATACGAAAACAATGCAAAATCGTAAAAAATAATTATTATCTTTATCTAATGAACAGAAAAAGAAATTTTATACGTGAAAGCTATTTTATTTGATGTCTTTGTTGTATATAAGCATTGTTTTTAATTTTTTTTTAAATCAATATAAATTTTTAGGCGATAAAAAAAAACAGAAAAACAAGATAATATGTGATAGAAAAGTCTTCGGAAAAATGTTACATTTTTTTATATCATATTGTCGACTTCTAAATAAATCAAACTTTTTTTTGTTTTTTTTTTTAAAAAGAACAATGTTTCTATTAAAAAATTTTGTATTAGCCATATTTATCCATAAAGAATCTGACGAGGAGAAAAAATTCAAAATCAAATATCTCTAAGAAAGTTTCTGTAACTTTACTATGGAGAGTATGTGGCAAAATTTAGTAGAAGGAGAAGTTATGTATCACATGATCTTTTAGGGATATATCCATTTATTGTCAATTACGAAATGAAAAGAAGAAAAAAGTGGTTGATATCAGTGGAAGTTAAATTTACTCGTTGATTATTATAGAGATCATGACAGATGTTTTTGCAAAAGGAAATATTTTACTTACAAAGTCAGAGATAAATTTAATGAATTATACTAAAGTTGATATCGACAAATTTTAGTGTATTCTTGTTAGAGATGTTTAGGTTTTTGCCTTTTTTTCTCATTAGGTTCTTTCTAGAAAAATAGCTTTCGTACAAATTTGTAGTTAAGACATTGGTCATTTGAACAAAAAGAAAATTCTCTTGTTGTAGAACTTGGTAATATGATATAACAGAATTTGATATTTTTTTGAAAGACTTTCGCATAGCATATTGTAAACTTAGGTAACCGATTTTATAAGAAATATTCTTCATATTTAAATTTAGAAAAAAAAAATGAGACTTACGAGAAAAGTCCTTGAACTGATTAATCACTTTTTTGAGTCGACTTCCACGTGCATTATATAATCCCTAATAATTTTTTATTAGGAAAATTCATTTGTGAATTTCAACCTGAAACATTGTATAAAAACGAATCCTAATGAAAATAGTTTATTAGGAAAATTTCAAATATCTTCACAATAGATAATTCTCTGTGATTCCAATCTTTATGAAAAGTTTCAAGTCGAGATTCAAAAATGAACTTTCCCAATGTTTCTGAGGGAGATCACAGAATAAACTAAAAAAGTACTAATTTAAAAGCCAGCGTATCAAAAGTGTGATGATCGGGATGGTAGTAAGTTGAAGTATAAGAAGAGCATTCATATCCACATTATGAAAAGTAAAATATGACTTGAGAACTTCTTTATTTTCAATTTTATCTATTATAAGCCGACAATCATATCATAGAAAGTTTAAAATAGAGGCCAATATAAGGATGAAATATTACCAAAACTATATCTCTGATATTTGCTTCTCTAGCGACAACACTAAATTGAAATGCAATATCTCAGCAGCAATAAGTAAAGGACTCGAGTTTTTTTTTTCAGGATATTCATAGCTCATTAGAATCTATATAAAACATATAGAGTAGACTCAAAAGTAATTAATCAGCTTTAAGACTTTCCTCATCAACTGTAATCAGAGAATAAATGTTGTGACAGTAACTTTCCTGTTCTTGTCATTCAATATGAGTAATTGCTGACTGTCAATCAGATTAGTTTGTTGAAACTCAAAATAATATGTTATGCTCTATATCAATAATCATATATAGTTGGATATAAATAAAAAAAATAATGATTCCTCAATGGAGATTATCTAGACGATGACAGTATAAGACATTGTCACAATAATTGAAACATTTATCGTGGCGTCTTGAAAACGTTTTTGTTTGAACAACTTTTTCTTTGAGATCCTGACAGACACTGTAATTCATAATTGTATATCATTAACAGATTGACTTATAGATACCATTAGAATGGAAAACATCTGTATAAGATCGTAAAAGCACTGTCACATTCGATTCATAACTCTCTAGAAGTTTTAAAAAATAGAATGTACTTTCTTGTTCTTAATCAATATTCTAAAGGTTATTCTACAAGCGACGAAAAACTTTCACTGTCTCGAGTACATGTTTCAATTAGATATATCAAGGTTGAACGAGCCTAATTATTTTTGTCATGTTTTTTAGTTTTCTGTTTATTTTCATAAAGAACGTTAGCAACAAGTATTCCGCGACATGACATCCTGTTCCTAGTTTTAATTGATAGAAAAAAAGAAAATAAGGATAGTAAAATCAACTCTTGTCATGCATAGAGTTCAATAAAAACAAGGAAAAAAACATTAATTATTTTTTCAATAAAAGCATAAATCTAAAGTTGTTTATAAGAAAAAAGAAAATTTGATAACATTAAAATCAATATTTTTATTGTATTTCAAACATACTAAAATACAAATATTAGTTTGTGAAAATATTAAACAATACGATCTTATTAAAAGATCACTTAGAAAATAAAACATACGTTCAACAAGTTGAAACACATATGAATTTTCTCAATACACAAAATTATAAATTTCTTTTGATGTTGAATTATCAACTTTTAGTTTTTGGAATGAATAATTTCAGTCCTGATTGGATACATACGAGTATAGTAATCTTGTTCTTATTTTAATATTGACTTTCATCGACCCATTTTTATCAAAATGAATAAAGAGGATTATGATTATTTACACGCACACGCACATATATTTATATAGATTAAATTTTTTTCGGTTTTACTGATAATGGAAAACTGTTTAATCTCAATGGAATTTTAACATTCAAATAAGATGATGATGAATTATCTCGTCTTATTAGTCTTGGTGATCGACATTTTAACGAAGAACTTGTTCGTGCTGACGCAATAATTATTGTTGGTATATGTTTTTGTCTACGATTAAATGTCACATAAATAAATGGATTAAGACCACTTTGTGCTAAACATATTGTTTGTAAAACTCCATCAAGCCATGATGGTATACGTAAATAACCATCTGTATAGATTTCAATTAAAGTTAAAACTATATAAGGTGTCCAACAGACGACAAATACAATAATAATAGTTAAAGCTAATTTAGCTGTTTTAAATTTTGCTGGTGATGTTCCAGGTGATGTAAGATATGTTGTTGTTTGACCATGAATTTTTTGCATCCAAATTTTAGTTGAAGATGCAACAATACACACTATTTTTATATACCATATTGTCATACAAAAAGCTGGTATAACAAGTAGATAACAAGCAAATATTGTAAAATAAACTCGACGTTGCCATTCAGCTGTATATCCAGTACTACTACAACGATATTTTGTTAAACTTCCTGTTATTAAACTTTGTTTAAATATAAATAATTGTGGTATAGCTGCTATTAATGAACTTAACCAACATAGAATAATAACACGACGTACACGACGAAGTGCTGTACATGATCGAAATGGACAACAGATTGCTTCATATCTTAATTAAAAACAAAAAAAAGAAAAACTTCAATAGTTATTATCAGTTCCTAATAAAAACAATATATATTATTTTTATATTCGATAATGAATTTGTTTTTTTTTTGCAAAGATAATCATATGATTATACTATAGAACAATGAAAATAATTCTATAATATATTGCTAGGAGAAAAAAATTTAACACATTCAGGTCTCTAGTTTTACTATTAAACATCAAGTTGACTATCATATAAACATACATAAGTAGTTTCATTGAAAATCAAAACATAAGAATTATTGCTTTTGGTAAATGATATGATAAGCATTTCAGATAGTTCTTATGAAATAAGTAATAGAAAAATGTCATTGATTAATTGAATCATTATAAAGAACTTGATGATCCAATGAAAAGATATTCCTATGATTTATGATAAGTAATTTTTTAACTATTAATCTATGGATAATTGGAGTAGTGCTTCTTCTATGAATCATGAAAAAATATTATCTAAAAGTTTGATTTAATAGACAATGACATTAGATAAAAGCATCAGAGATTAAGGCATAACTTAAGAATGTCAATATGTACTACTATATCGTTGAAAACAAAAATTGTCTCAGATCTTTTTGACCTTATAATTTTTTTTTTATTCAAAGCAATGATTCATATATTTCTATACATTTAAATCTAATTGAGAAAGTTTGTTGAATAGAGAATATAATGATTTTACATTTTGACTTTGATTCTTATGTATTATTTGATTATATCTGATAAAAATTATTTCATAACATTCTTTCTCAATAAGTACTAATATGTTTATTAGAAACCTTAAAAATAGGAATACATTATACAATTGTTTCCAACAAAATAACTTAATAAATTCTGCCACTTACCGATCATATGTCATTGCAACATTAATAAATGTTGTTGAAGCAAGTGTAACAACTTGAATATAAAGTGTTAATTTACAAGCAACATTTCCTAAAATCCATTCTTGATCAAAAATTATAAGAAATAATTCTGATGTCATTGTACATAAACATATTGTTAAATCTCCAATAGCTAAATTGAGTATAAATAAATGTAAACGTGTACGATGTCGACGACGTCGACAAAATAATTCAAATATAATATAACTATTACCAATTAAAGTTACACACATAATAATCGTTAATATAAATATACGTATTAGTTTATTTGTTGGCCATTGACGATAAGATATAGTTGAATTTAATGAAAAATTATTCATGATAAACTAAAACAACAAACAGCAAATAGAGAAATAAATGAGTATTTGTAAAAATCTTCTTGTTGAAGAGAAAGAGAGAGAAAAAAAAATGAAGAAGCAACTTCATATTTATGTCATTTTCTTTTATTTATTACGTGCATGACCATTAATAATTTCCGGTACTTTTTTAAAAAGTATATTTGACGTTTTCTTTTTTTTTTTTTTATAGTTCTATAGGTGATTATATTGATGCTACTAAGAATATTAGTATTACATTGTCATCTTGTCATTTATAAATACGAGAAAAAAAAATCAATTTGTCATTTTAATGTAAATTACATTTTTCGTCATGTGAAATATAACAAAAGAGTTTCCATTCTAATCTAAAAATCAAAAATGATAAAAAACATGTCACAGTCATACCTAATTCTTTTACTTGACAAATAAAGGAATAAAAATATTAAGATAAAATTCCATTCTATCTACTACACCAATGAATGACAAATGTCTATATACGGTTTTTTTTTTTCACATATGAAATTATAGAAACACATAGTTCGACGAAAATGTAACGTTGGCTGGAGGCAATGACAGCAAAAAAGAAATGGGACAAAGAAAGATTGATTAACATAAGAGAAATAAATGGCATGAAGAAAAAAATGCAAAAGAAAAAGAAGATTTGCTTGTCAAAGACTATTTAGTGATTACCATGAAAAATATTTTGTGTAGACTTGTTTTCTTTCAATCGTATTCTTTGCATGTCTGAACTACAGGAAACAAAAAAGAAAAAAGAAATACATAGTACCCACAATATAGAAATAATTTATTGACTATAGATTATTGTTGAATAAATATTAATTAACTAATTTTGGTTTCTATTTTAATATAAAAGACACTTATGTTCTTTTTCAACAATGTTATTGGCAAAAGTGCTGCTGTCATGTACTTGAAGATGAAGAATTGTTTGGTTGCAGGCGTTCGATTAAATCTTTACTAAAAGTTAATTTTTTTGTCATGTCATCTATTTTTATTTGATCAGAGTTCATTTTAACACTCGCCCCCCCCCCCCAAAAAAACAACTATAATCCTATCCTTTAAAGCCAGGTGTGTCAAAAGTTTTCCAACATTTATTGTTTTGCATGTATGTCTGTTCGAAAACATTGCCGCATTGTTGTAAACTTTTTTTTTTGAAATTTTAATAAATCAATAAAGGTGAAGTTGTCTATTGGCGTAATTTATCCCATTATAAAAAATCCAGAAATAATGGTTTTGAAGTATTGACAATTGAGGTTATTGCTCTCTATGGGATATTACATTCGAATACTGAACTTACTAGTGCAAAAAAAAAAAGCAACAGAAAATTTATCAAGTTGTTAATATTTGATCAATAATATATGATTATTTCTGATTTAATACTTATTCCTCATTTTAAATTGAACATATTATCTGTTGATATTGTTTTGCGCAACATTCTTTTTAGCTCGAGTCTTTTCTTTTGTTTTTTTTTTCAGCTTTAATATGACCTGGAAGTGTATAAACTAAGTAACAATGCAAGAAGATTATTTCCTTTTGAAGTGTATTTTTGAAGAACATCACTAGAAAAAAGTCCTTCTTAGGAGATGACGTCATGAAAAGTAGACACTAATGTCACAAACTTCTTACATTTAAACTTAGAATAGATGAAAACTTTTCTAATCAATGAACGATACCTGATATAGTCTCTTTAAAAATATTCAAAATGTCTCAGATTTCTTTAATGGAACAAAGTGCGACAATACATATCTTCACCGTTATTGATTTATTAAAATTTCAAAAAGAGCTTTAAAAAAATTTGATTTTATATTTCTGATAGAGCATTAAATGAGGCATCTTTTGCAAAAAAAAAATAATCAGTCGTCTATCATGTTCCTGAACGGAGATATATGCAAAAAAAAACATTGCCGCAAAACTGTTGACGCACCCGGTAAATATATATATATATAGTTTCTCTTCAATGATAAAGATGTATTCATTTATTACTTTTATTTATTTATTTATTGTTTTTGCGCAAATCGCTACATCCTGACAAATAAAAAAAGAACTGGAGGTACTAACGCAAGAATTCCGTTAATTAATGTCATTTTTGCTGATTATAAAAGTTACACTACTCATTAGTATCATCAGCTGATCATGTACTTTATGTTAATTAGAAGTTGTTAGAATGTTCAAGAAAATTTCCAAGATTCTTCAACAATGTTGCCCTTTTTTGAAGTAGAACGTTCTTATTCAGTAATGACAATTGAAAGTATGATGCGAAGTGCAGGACAAGGTTTAGGATTCTATCCTGTTTTCTAAATGGTTTATTAAACTAGAATGCGAACTTGTTTTCTTTTTAAGCATCTATTTTATTTTTTTATTATGTAAGAAAAAAATGTCTTTTCTATGTAAAAAAAGTTAAGCGTATTTTACTGAAAAGTACTTTTGAAAAATTATTAATTCTCAAATTAAATTATTAATTATTAGTTAATAGGACGAACAACAAAAACTGAATAAAAAAAAATTCATAATTATTTTTTCAAAATAGAATATTATTAGTAAGCCTTCTTACAGTGTTTCTAGGTTGAAACAAGCATAGTCTTCATTATTCTTGAAAAAAAATCAACTAAGAAACAAAAGGATTAATTTGTCAAACTAAACTTTTTTAAGAGTAGAATGTACTCTATCAAATCAGACTATAATGTATTCTGCGTAATAATGCTCTATTCAAATGCCCGACCAGGGTTAAATTATGCATTGAAATATAATAGAAATATGGACCGGGAATTATTACTTACGTCACTTCTTAAAACTAAATATGCTTTAACATTTTAATAGAGCATTACATGGAGAATAATGAAGTCTTGTTTGACAAAAATAAATATACTCTTAAAAAAATGCTAATTTTCCAAATTTATTTTTTCCCTTGATAGCTAAATTGTTTTAAGAAAAATAAACACTATGTCTACATCAAACTGAAACCATTCTGAAAATTCTAATAAGATTACTCCTTTCGAAACATTAATTATAAATTTTTTATTCAATATTTACCGCTCTCTCTATTAACTAATAATTAATTATTAATTTAATATGAGAATTAGTAATTTTTCAAAAGTGCATTTTACTGAAATATAGTTCGTTCAGTTTTGCACTGAATCGCATATAAACGCTTTTAATTTTTATGGAAAAATGAAAAAAAAAATGACCGAATAACAAAATACGCTGAACTTTTTTTTTATATAATAAAAACTAAAATAGCGATGTTCAAAAAACACCCAAATGTTCACATCTTAGTTTTGTAGATCACTCAGAAAACAATGAAAATCACTGTTTAGATATATATAGTAAATTATACTTGACGAAGAATCTAAAAACTTTGCTAAACTTTTGTTTACTTTAACTACTGAATATATTTTATCTCAAAAGAAACAGAATTTGTCGATAGAATTATTAACACTATGTGAAATGATACTCGAAGAATGAATTTATTTTATATCTTTCTTAGTGAGTTTATTCATTCAACAGATAAGACTTATTAACATGTGCAACCAAAACGATTCGAGACAGTATTTCAGTAATTATATGTTTTGTGTACTCAACCTGGAAATCATATCGATTTTCTTTATACATTTGATCACAGACAAAATTCTTAATTAAGCAAAGCATTTATGTACAATACGTACCGAAATTAGTTATTCCTAGTGTTATAATAAAGGTTGAAGAAAAACAAAAACGAATTTTCATCTTCAATTTTTTTACTATCTCAAGTGAAATTGTGTATTTGTTTAAACATCAAAATGATTAAATTTCATTTTCGATTATTCAAGAAAATTATTGTTTTTTTTTTTTTTTAATATTCAATTACAGTTTTTTGTTCACATTAACATGAATGTCTTCAAAATTAAATAGACGAAGATTTAAACCCGAACTATTTCATTAATCAAAGTATCCCATCAATGATAAAAAAACAAGTTAACTTGAAGTCAATGTTATATTCATTAATGAATATGAATCTGAGTATCGCTCTACTTAACTATTCAAATTTTTTTCAAAAATCATATTTTCTTATTTAAGTGTTACTGACAAAAAAAGTTCTTAATCTTGAAGGTGCGGTATAATGTTCTTTGATGAAAAAAATTAAATACTAATATAAAATTGAACAATGAATAAAAAAGATCCTATTTTGTACAGAATTAAACAACAACAAAAAAAATTAACTCTAAATCAATGAATATTAAAAGCGATATTATTAAAATACGTAAAAGTCAATTATTCTTGAAATACATATTATATATATTTTATCTGTAAATAGTCAAAACTATGTGTTTATTAATTATCGAATATTTCATATTCACCAGCTACTTTATTATTCATTTCTCTTGTTTTATTTTATATTTTTCTCAATACGCATTTTAATACACTTCTACTCTATTGTTCAAATACATCACTGAATTACGATCGAAAAGGAATGTTCAAGTATATACGATAGATATTTCCACCTTAACAGACCGTAGTAGCTGTTGTTGATATGTAATCAAAGATTATCTATCAATAACGTCTCGTTTTAATACATGAAATACTTCCTTTTTTGTCTTTCGAAAGGATTTAGTAAAATAATAGTTAAGAAATGTCTTACAAAATAGATAGAATAATACAAACAATCTTCCTGTGACTAGCAACGGCATCTACATTGTGTTTCACATTTTTTTACACCGAGATTGCGCTAACAGGTTTTTTTTTATTGTTACATTCTACCGCATTATGTTGAATAAAGTACAGATCTATAAGCACGATATATAGATCAATCGAGTATACAAATAATATGTAAGAGTACTCATGCAAATTACTTATTATTACAAAGGGAATACTTAGCTTGTCGTATTCAAATCTTAATATGAGTATGACTGATGAATACTTATAAGTTTTTTGCAACTTTTTATATGATGAATAATTTACAAGTACTCATATATCAATACATTCATCATTATTCTTCGTAGAAGCTCTGGTTTCTCTTACGTATTTCGAAACCAATCTGATATTTTTAGTGTGTCTATTCAAAAAAAAAAAACAAGTGCAATAAACTGAATAAAAAAAAATTTACTTAGCAATTACATCTACATCTCAGTCATTCATAATTATGAAAAATGTTTATAACTCTACGATCATATTACATGTTGAAGCATCGATTAGTACCATTTGACACGCATACAAAAACAGTCGAGATTATACAATTTTTACGTTAATACTCATTAAAATTTGTGAATGTACGTTTCTAATAATTTCGCATGAAAGAACATACAAATGTAAAACATACGTATATGAGGTAGTCTTTCCAGATATAAAATTCGAACTTATATATTTTGCTTTAATAATACAAAAAAGATTTTCCTCACTCAATTATGTACTTAAACATTAAAACTGTATCCAAAATGAATGCATATTTTGATCGTTTGATAGAATGTATATGAATGTTAACAACTATTGAGAGAATTTGAAAAAAAAAACAAGTGAAAAAGTTTTTTTTTCAATTAATTTTACCTTATTCTAGAAGAGTATGCGCATTTCAAGAACATATAAATAATGACAGCCGGAAGAGTAAACCATGCACTCGTATGTTTACATGAAAAAATAGTAAAAATTTAGCATGCTAACACAGATCTACTCCAGTGTTAATAATTCTCAAAACGAACTTTTTCCATTGACATGAGAGATTAGATAAAGCCGTAATCACCTTATATATAGACATAGGTGAGATATTCGAATGTCGATGTAAATGATTATGTCTTATATGCACACGAACGCATAAGTCGAACATGCCAATATATTCATAGATAAGTGTCACGCATAGTCTTACATGTGTGCATATTTTTTACTTTTATGTTTGGTCGGAATGAATAAATTCGATTGAATATAATCGAAATGATAAAAAAGAAATTTTCTATCGTGGGAGTACCTTAAAAAAGATATAGTAATTTTTACTTCCTATCTATATATATATATGAATATATTGAAAAAGAATACTTTTCATCTTATTATGAGAAAGATATTAATTGGACGGTTTTTAATGAAAATAGACTATTAATATGATAGATAAAAAAGACTTTGCATTCTAAGTATTGAATATCTTACCTCATTAATCTAATGTTACAGTGTTTTAGTCTCAAATTCAGCTTGAAATTTTTGCTTTTGTCTAATTTTTGTATGCAATACAAGATAATTATTATGTATTATGGTTGACTTATTTTATACGTTCGTCATATATGTCTGATTGCGGCTTTTTTTGAATATCGTAGTAATTTACTTGTACATAGTAGCTCTCGTTTGTAAATAACAACTTAATAATTTGTTCTTATTCGAATAGAGATTGATTTACAAACTGTATGTTCACTAGCGATAATGTTGAGCATGATGATTATTAGATGAGATACTGGAACAACATATTAACGATGATCCTTTGTCAAAAAAAAACCATATACATCATATTAAGAATGCAAAAAACTACGAGAAAATTGCCAAAAAAAAAGTAGATGAAGATTTTGATATTGATAGAGTAATATTGAATAGCTTTCATTAAACATAAATATCGAGAGAAAAGTACTTTTAGACTTGATAATTATAGTGCTTGACAGATATTAATGATGATAATTTTCTGTATAAATTTATTGTCCTTAGAAATATAAACTTGATCGGCTTAGCCGTCGCCGATTAATATATTGTCGTACACTTCTAATTGTCATCTATATGAAACATATAAATTTGAAAGATTTATCTCAGACATATTTTCTTTTAAGCTTTACATAAATCCAATTCTATAATCTGTTAGTAATCTTATATCATAATATAGTTCAAATGACTATAGTATTGTTTGAGACCGTGTATACTTTTGATCTATTATAATAATTTTTTTTGTGCGTTTTATATAAAAAATGTCGAGATAATATTCAAGAACAAACAGATAAATATTAAGACAATGTTATAGAATTTTTTTTATGATTATGTAGTTTTTCTACTTTCAAAACAAAAAAGAAAAAAATCACTAGTTTACATTTAAAAATATTTATGTTTGTTTTTTAAAAAGTGTTAATATTATAACAATTAATGATTGTATAAATATATGTCCACTTGAAACAAATATAAACCATGCTGGTGGATGAAATTCATGTTGTTGTCGTCGTGCAAAAAATAAAAGAAGAAAATGAATAAAAAGCCAAATTATAACGACAAGAAATGGTAAAATAATAAATGGTGATTCAGCTTGAATTGATCCATATATTGAACAACCACATGCAATTAAAACAGAGATTATTGTTAAACCATGTAAAATTCGTCTTGATATAACACTTGTACCAACTTCTCCAGTTGATGTTTCTTGACCAGTATAAAAACTATTATCTGTTTTATGTCCAGTAAGTGGTATGTTTTCATCATTCATTACCTGTTTCTTTTTTGTGTTATATGATAAAAATATGACTGAATCATTACATACGGTTAATGATAAAAAAGAATAAACCTTTTCTTTCTTTCTATAACAAATATTTTGATATAGTTTTTAACCATTACACAAAGAAAAAACATTTAATGCGTACACTAATGACGTATCTTTAGTGCTTTATCCAGGGTGGAAGTTGAAGAGGATGATGTACCTTCAAAAATTCAATTAGTTTTCTCGAAGTTTTAAATCAAACCTCTCTAGAAGAGATAATCCTAGATAAAATAATTCTTGTTATTGAATAGATTAATGAGTACTTTGATAAAAATTAAGTTGCTTAGTTGATGTTCAATAATACGATATCATGGCTATATAATAGAGATTTATTGTTGCATGACAAAGCAATTTGTTACTTGAAAATTATAAGATAGATTATAAAAATAGTGTTAGAGATTGAGTATCTTTATTATTCAAGCGATATAAATGTTATGTCTTATCTTTTGTCGATAAATGAAAAACTTGTATACAAGTAATACGTAGAGAAATCTTCTAAGATTTTTTTTTTTCTTACAAAAAAAGAAAAAATATATGTCGAAGTATGTTTCATGGCATTTGTCGATTGAGCATGTGCGACATCTTAATGCAGAAATATTTCGAGTGTCTTGATTAGTAAATTTGATCTATGCAATCAACGATAAGTTACTGCTATTATTATTGACAATTAAACGCTAGCTTATAAATTGTAATGATGACAGTTGCAAAAATTTTTTTTTTCGTTCTTCTACATTTTTACTAAAAAGTAATAAAATACATTGTCATGATAAACGGACATTCTCATCGAGATAATAATGAATTTGATGAGCTCAATGGATTACTTTCAATGAATGATTTAAGTGAATTTGATATGGGTAAATATACAATGAAACTTTTGACAGATTCAGATCGTCTTTATAAATTAAAAACTGATCGACAAGCTCGTTTAATGGAAACAATGGCAATGTATCGAAAAGAAGAACGTTTTTGTGATGTTGTTTTATGTGTTCAAGGTATACGACATCCAGCACATAAAATTGTTTTAGCATCTGTATCATCTTATTTTGCTTCTATGTTTGGTCAACCTGGTCATATTGAAGCATTTACAACGGAAGATATTGATTTAACGAAATTAGTACCTTGTCCCTTTACAATGAATATTATGTTGGATTTTATGTATACATCACGTGTACAACTTAACGATAGATGCGTATGTAAAAAAAAAAAGAAAAGCAAAACTTATCAAATCTCGATTTTAATATTTCTGTGTTCAATCGTGATAGTTCATTATCATTGAAAAGATTTACATAGAAAAAAAAAACGATTCAATTAAAGCGCTTGAGAATATTCAGTTCAAACAAATGAGGATTAACTTATTAGTGATAATTCACTAAAGAGTGTCTCGTAAACTCTAGAATGAAGTTTACAATGAGTCGGGATAGGGCCTATGAAAGTTCATCCGTGGACTACTGCAAAGATGGAATCGATAGACCGATCGTTACTTCTGTGTCTTATTTTTTTTTGCTCTTATTATCTAATAGAGGATGTATAATGAAACTTTGTCGAATATTACTATCCACAAATGAAATAGTACGACAATTCATCATTTCAATGTCAGTATGAATTTAAGACCGAACGGTCGTTACTGGTTCTATCTCTGGGCTATCGATCTAGTCAAGCATTTTTCTCATAGATAGTTTTACTTGTCAAATAGATCAAAATTATTCATCATCATTAACAACCTTTTTGTTGCGTAAATTAAATCACTATTTATTCATGAAAGAGGAGAACGAGATAACGATAATTTGTTGAACAAAAGAAAAGTTTTTTTTAATGTAAATACACCATTTAGTTGGTATTATCTATGTGCCCTCAAAAATGAGTTTGTCAATCTTATGTCAGCAGTTTCTCGATAGATTATTATTAATCCGATTTTATGTTCTTAGTTTTTTTTTTCGGTTTTTGTGTACTAACTGGCAATTAATTTCAGAAAGTTCAAGTCAATGAAAAGACTCAATAAGACTTTTTTTTCCCAAAAACAAATATCTACCGTGATGATATGAAATTCTGTGTTTTATGAAAGTGTTGATCCATAGGCCAAAGCTCGTAGTCCATAGTTTTTCTTCAAAAATCATACTAGAATTCATTTTGGACAATTTGATCGCTTTTTAAAAATTCTATAACTCGAGTTCTATTAAATATGAAATTTATTTATGGATAAGATCTTCTTGAATCGATCATAAATGCGGAAGAAAAGTTTATGATAGTCACAAATTTTTTTGGTGTTTTATGCTTACTCTCATTAAGAGTTCGTTCTATGAATAATATAAAGTTGTAACTTGTAAATCAATTAAGATGATTCCTCAATTAATAGACTTAATTATCCTATTCATTTCTTTCCTATTGAAGTCTATATGAATATTTGAATATCTTCATTCTATAAGTTATTATCTTTTATTCATAGTACCTACAGTGACTTACAAATTTTCGCCAAAAATTGTTGAATTGTAATTCATATTTTAACTCTAGAAGAATTTTACTGAAATCATATTTATCACAATCATCTTATTTACTGATAAATCTTTGAAATAACGTCATATACGCAAATAGATATTTGATTCTGTTCTTTACCTGTCTGATAACATAAATTTACCAACGAAAACTTATTCACATTCCTCCTCTGTAACGAAAATAATTCGATACGTTAGATGTCTCTAATTATAGAAATAAGTAGAATTAAATTAAAAAGAAAAAACCAAATATTTTTTTTTTTTCTTTTGAATTAGATTATGCCTATTTTAACTTGTTCAATACCATTATTACTTGATGATCTAGTTGAATTATGTGTTGCTTATCTTCGTGATCAATTACATGGATCAAATTGTGTTGGATTATTATTATATGGTAAACAATATTTATGTTATTCATTAATTGAAGCAGCTGAAAATTATATTCATGATCATTTTGAAGAAGTTGTACGACATGAAGAATTTCTTTCACTAAGTTTTGCTGATTTATTTTCAGTAATTAAAAATGATCAAGTTAAAGTTGAATGTGAATCAATTATATATAATGTAAAATATAGAAGAACAAAAAAAAAAAAAAAGAAAATTTCTTATGATTTTTAAATCTCTGTTTTATTTAGGCACTTTTGCAATGGGTTCGATATGATCCATTAAATCGACGTGCTGAACTTGCAGAATTATTACCATGTGTTCGTTTTGAATTTCTTGAACCATCATTTCTTCGAAACATTATGAATTGTGATGATTTTGCACCAGCTGATATGCAAGATTGTCGAAATTATTTATCGAATGTACATGAAAATCTTATATCACATCGATATTGTCATTTACCACCCCATCGTGCACCAATTAAACCACTTGTTATTTGTATATTTAGAAATAAATAAATTATTGTTTTTGATATTTGAAATTTTTCTTTCTTATAGATTGTGCCGGTGGTTATTATAATAAATCAATTAATACAATGGAATGTTACTTTTTAGAAACAAAAAAATGGAAACGATGTGCAGATTTACGAGTACCAAGAAGTGGTGTTGGTGTTGTTTCACTTCAAATGAGAGTTTATGTTATCGGTGGACGACATAATACAAAGTATGTTGATCGAAATAGAAAATTAATATCAGAAATTTCACGTCTCTGATTAAATAGACAGTGACGAGCTAATCAAAAAGATAACTTTCAAAATATCCTTTGTTTTTTTTTATATATAGGAATGAAAATAAAGATTGTCGTGATGTTGAACGTTATGATCCATTTATGAACAAATGGACATCAATGCCATCAATGCTTTATGCTCGAAATCGTCTTGGTGTCGGTGCTATTGATTTTAATATCTATGCTGTTGGTGGTTCATGTGGTCAACAAATATATGCATCCGTTGAACAATATGCAGTCGGAACAGCTGCTCAATCATGGGTAGAAGTAGCTCCAATGCATATCCCACGTATTGGTCTTGCTGTTTGCACACATAGTAGACTTCTATATGCTATTGGCGGTTTTGATGGGCATCGAAGATTAGCTGATGTTGAATCTTATGATCCTGATAAGAATATATGGAAACGTGAAGAATCACTTCGAGTTGGTCGATCCGGTGCAGCAGCAGCTTCACTTGATGAATGTATATATGTCGTTGGTGGTTATGCATCTGATAATATTGAAGGACCAATGCAACTTGATCTTGTTGAACAATATAATATAATTACTCAACAATGGTCGTTTGTAAAACCAATGAATTGTCGTCGATCAGCACTTAGTTGTGTTACATTAGATAAACGTCTTTTTGCTTTAGGTAAAAAGAAAAATATTTATCATTGTTTTTTTTTTTTCAATAATTTTTTGTATATTTAGGTGGTTATGATGGAAAAAATTTTTCATCTGTTGTTGAAATTTATGATCCTGAAAAAGATGAATGGAGTTATGGAACACCTTTAACTCGAGAACGAAGTGGTCATGGTAGTGCACTTACTGTCGAACCAACATTGGAAAATGATGAATAATATAAAAAGAAACTTAGTTTATATTTTTTTATTTTATTTTGTAAATAAATATGTAAGCAAGACGAAAAAAAAAATGCCTCTCTCAGAAATTTGCATTTGTATATCAAAAACTGTTCTCTAGTTTTTTTAATATTTTTCTTAATTAAATTTCAACTGCTTACCTATGAATATAATTCTCATTATTTTACTTACACTTTTTTTCCTAATATTCAGACGAGCTTGATTCAATAATAATTCTCTGCGAACAAAGGAGTTGTGTACAAGTATCACTTTCGAATTAAAATAAACAATCTTCATCAACTTTTGCTAAAAATGAACTGAACGAAGTCAACTGAGAGTAATTCATGACTTGATGATCGAGGATAAGGATATGATGGTACGAGCTGTAATTTTTCATGCGTTTTATTCCCGAAGAGTTCTTTCTTCACTTTAGTTTTAATAAAAACAAAGTAAAATGCAAACATATTCATGCGAAGAAAAAAATTTTTGCACTTGGTAACGTCTCTTATTTAAGTCTTTTTCAAACAGTCGAACACACAAAAATACAAAATCTTTGATAATGTTAGTAGATTTGCAATTATACAAAATAATTGATCTTGTCAAGATTTATTGATCCCGAATGTAATCAACATCAGGTATATAAAAAAAATGAAAAACTTCACTCAACGACTTGAAAAATACGAAAAAACAACTAAAGCTATGCTACTGTTAATAATGAGTGGGACCGGTAGGTTCTTTTTTTTTTAATAATAGTGAAACTTGTTTATACTGTTCTACATTGATGATAAAGGTGTCCTTCATGGCTATCATCAGTCTCGTGTTGACGATTGCTGCACTTCATCTGTGAAGTACGAGGAAACATTTATTTTACAAGATCTTCAAAAAGACAACGCCATTGATATTGCTTCGCGTATGGGCAAAAGCGCATTGATGTCGTTACCATTGCCGATGGAGACGTGTTAATGACATGCCGTGGTGTTGCAGATCATGTTGAAGGTACGGAATGTAATCAATCTAGTAACAATATTGAAATGAAAAATGCACTTAGTACTGTGAAATATTGCCATTTGACTGATGGAACACTGTTAGTAAAAACAGGAGATAAGTTAAATAAAAGAGAAAAAGTAGCCCAAATGGGTCAATCTCGTTTGGTAATCGGTATTCATGTGCATGTCGCTTTCACCGACAACGAAAGAAAAGGATCGAGAGATCTGTCAACTCGACGAATGGAAACCATGCTAAAGGAAGCGCAGGACACATGAAGTATAGCGCTTCTAACTCACTAAATGTTAATATTGACTTTTGTTATTTGCCGAGGTTTTGCCTATATTTTTTTCAACTTAAACTCAACAAGAACTTATATTTGTTAATACAGCTAAAAAAAACTGACACATGTTTCTCATCCAAATAGACAACATACAGAGATTGTTGGGGAATGTTCGCTTTTTCATCATCCTTTATATTCAGTAAAACGTGATGAAATAAAAAAAAAACGATTCAATAAAATGTTCTCCTATCCTTTGTTCAATTATGCCTATCAGTAAAATAAGTAGGAAATATCATACAAGTTTTGTAGTCATAAAAATAATAACCAGTGAATATGTACTAAATTTGATTGATAATTCGAACACAAGAGAGATCATTTCCAAACTTATGATCTATGATTCACGAGACATCCTTTTATTCATCGTTTTTACACAGAGACTCTGTAGAATTCAACGGATATTTCTCGATCTTAATGAATATATTCGAAAGCATCATTTATTTGAATTTACTTTCATTTTTTTGATTTGACGAAAATCAAGAAACATCGTCGTTCCTATTGTGTATTTGGATTGTTGTTTAGGAAGTGTTTAGTATCAAAACTTGGAAAGAAGTTTCATAATGTACTTGTTGACTCCTCGTACTACTCGAATATGCAAAGTGACTTCATTTTTGAACAATGCTCTCGCTCTGATTGGTGGTCTTGAAGAATGATTGCTAATAATGGTTCGTAGCAAATGATAAGTTCGACAGAGAAGTTGATCGATGTAGTCTATCTAGATATCAAACAATATGAGCGCAGTTAATTGGGCGAATTCAATCTGAGTTTTCGTCTTGTCACGTTGTTCCAGCTGATTTGATACTTTGAGAGTCTAGAAACGAGACAGAACTCGAGTGATACGTTCAAATAAATCACTTTTGAACAATTGGATGACATCGAAACGAAATCAAGACGAATATCCATACAAGGAAGTGAATAACTTTGACATTGACCATAATAATTATTGAACCTGTCGTAGTATTGAACGAATGTGAAAATCAAACTGACGTAAGTGATCTGCTTCTTACCTTGAACATCGATAGCCAATAACAGTGCCAAATGTTCGACATTTGACAAGCATTATACTAGAGAAATTATAGATTTTTCTTGATGAACGAAAGTACAATAGATCATGAGAGTGAATTTGTTCAATTTCGCACCAGTGATTTAAACGAAGNTAGGAAGTGTTTAGTATCAAAACTTGGAAAGAAGTTTCATAATGTACTTGTTGACTCCTCGTACTACTCGAATATGCAAAGTGGCTTCATTTTTGAACAATACTCTCGCTCTGATTGGTGGTGTTGAAGAATGATTGCTAATAATGGGTCGTAGAAAATGATAAGTTCGACAGAGAAGTTGATCGATGTAGTCTATCTGGATATCAAACAATATGAGCGCAGTTAATTGGACGAATTCAATCTGAGTTTTCGTCTTGTCACATTGTTCCAGCTGATTTGATACTTTGAGAGTCTAGAAACGAGACAGAACTCGAGTGATACGTTCAAATAAATCACTTTTGAACAATTGGATGCCATCGAAACGAAATCAAGACGAATATCCATACAAGGAAGTGAATAACTTTGGCATTGACCATAATAATTATTGAACCTGTCGTAGTATTGAACGAATGTGAAAATCAAACTGACGTAAGTGATCTGCTTCTTACCTTGAACATCGATAGCCAATAACAGTGTCAAATGTTCGACATTTGACAAACATTATACTAGAGAAATTATAGATTTTTCTTGATGAACGAAAGTACAATAGATCATGAGAGTGAATTTGTTCAATTTCGCACCAGTGATTTAAACGAAGGCCTGTATTTGAAAGTCTCAAATGGCAATTCATCACTCACCGATCTCACGAGAGAATCACCGTAACTGATTAAGAGCTTATAAGCTGGTTTTTGGCAGTAAATAGATGCCATATAGACTAAAAAAATCTGCAAGGGTATGAGTTGGTAGAACTACGTCGTTGAGATATTCTTATGTCAAATTTCATCGGTGTACAGAGATTATGGTAATAAGAAGATAAACAGCGCGCTATTGTGCATGTTACATACGTCTATTATACCCTTGAAGAACCAACTAGATGATCAAATCATTACTACTGTTAGCCCGTCGTTAGTAATAGTAATTTTATTGAATTTAAAAATGGAAACAATGATCCATCAATGAAAGTAATGCACTTCGTCATGTTGACCGAGAGTTAATTGAGCTGAAGCCTTTTTGAATAAATCTTTTTATTCTATTCAGTTTACAGCGTTTTCGACTCATTGAATCTATTAGCTAATCCAACTAGGTAATTGATTGTTCGTTCACTTCGTGTAATTTCTCTATAAAAATTAACATAAAGAAATTAATTCAAAATGAATACTTTTAATTTTTTTAAATTTTATTTTTGTATCTGAGATTACTCTTTTTGTGTTCATTTCAATAATATTGATTCATTATTCTACATAACAGAAACAAACTTTGCCAATGACGTGCATGAAAATTTTGAATAAAATAGATTATATTTGATAGGTACCGTATTGTTCATACATATATGAAATATAAAGTATTTTAACTTTGATTCTCATAATAAAAATCTTCAATCATTTACTAAATTTTTATATGTTTAAATATGTTCTTTCTATGAGATAGTAACTAATTAATTCTTAATTTATTTCTATAAAGATAAAATAATAATCAGTTGTTGGACAAAAATATTGTTCATACAAGAAGAGTTTGAATTACCGCAAACAAATATATTCGAATACAAAAATTGTGGCCGAAGTTTCGGAAGAGTTTCCCAACCATTTTTGCTCTAAGATTTTTATGAACTTAGGAAAACATTTTTGATTAAATTCTTTTACATATTTTTGTTAAAATTAATATCGAATTTTTGCATCATTCATTTTAAAACATCGGCAAATCGTTAATACTTGAAAAAAAAAAAAAGAATGAAAAAAATTTCTTTAATAAAAGTCAACATATAATTAGTATAGCTAGATAATTGATAAATTTCAAATGAACTATTGATCGTTTTCATTACATTTTAGAATGACTCATCATTTTGCTTATTTAACTCATTGGTTACTATGTAATCTAAATCAATTGATAGAACAAATCGAATGCCGTCATTATGCATCCATGTAAATGTTTTATATCTTCAAAAAAAAAAAAATTTCCTTTCATATTAATTCTTTTTATATTTCTAGTATCGATTCGCCCGTCTCATTCGGGTTCTAATTCATTTTCTGTGCATTCCGATGAAGTTGCTTCACATGAATTTAAATCAGATACTTTTTTACGTGTTGCAATGTCACTTTTACCAGTAACTGCTGTACTTAGTTATCAAATTGATGCAATATGGCAATTAAAATTTCGCAATATGTATGCTGGTTTATGTAGTACTATACTTCATATATTTTATTTTCTTCAATTCTATACACATCTTAAATGTAATTCAAATAGAATTACCTATATTTATACATATATTTATCATATTATTATATGGATTTTAAAAGTAAAATTTTAAAATAATAAATAAATAGATTAAATTTAATATATTTAGACGGGTGGTAATATTGTGTATTTCTTATATCATCATCGTGAAAAAAATATATTTCATGAATGTATATTAGCATTAAGAACAATACAAGATACAATATTTATAAGTTTTGTATGTATCTATAAAATTCGTTCATATGATCCACTTATTTGTGTTCAACATAAAGCTTTATTCAGTGTTATATCACGTCTTGAAATAATTTTAGCTATACTTGTACCTATATTTGCACAAGAAAATCTTGTTAAAAGAACTGTAGCTAATATAAGTTTATTTATTTTATACGATTTTTTTTCTGTTTATTATCATTTATTTACACTTCGTTTAAAATGGGCACTTTGGCTTTTTGTTGTTTTTATTACAATAAGTGTTGTCAATGAATGGTTATATTTTGTTAATCATCAATGGCATTTATGTGATCAGATTAGTACTGGATTTGAATTTCTTGCTGAATGTGCTTGTTGTTTACTTATACTTTGGCAATTTAAATCACCAATAATAATATTACCATCTGATCAATCATTAACAACTTTATAATAATAATTTAATAATGTAGAAAATTTTCTTGTAGGCGAATATAATAAATGATTTAAATTAAATTCTTAATAAACTTCCGATGAAAAGAATTGTAAAGCAAAAAAAAAAAGAACAATAAAAAGAAGCTCATGTCATCAGAAATTGAACAGCTTTCTTGACTGTAAAAACAATGATTCAGTTACTTTTCATTACATACGATGTGTAAAGTTAAAGTAGTTAGCTTTATTACTTATATACAAAGGGGAAACCAAAGTTATTCAACAAGGTTTATTTACAACTTTTCTTCGCTGCCGTACAAGCATTACAAACAATCCAAATAATGATTCGAATGTACTAAGAAACATGCAATCTAGTGGCGGAGCCAGAATTTTGAGCTGGGACGGGCTGGGGAGGTTCAGCGTCTTCTAAGGCACCTCTGAGCCCCGGTTTTCGAATAAAATACATGGTTTTAGAATTTTTCTGGGGGGGGGGGGGCTGAGCCCCCCCTGGCTCCGCCACTAATGCAATCAGGGAGAAAAAAAACGAATAAAACACTAAAACTTTGCTGGGGAAAAGCGAAAATTTCTCCGGATTGAAAGTCCACCCTCATTCTCTTGAGACATACTCCTACATACACACAATAAATATTCTTAATATCGATTATTTTACACTTTATCTATTCATTACAGTCTTCTATGTAATTACAAAATAGTTATGCAAGTACATACTGTCTTAAGATATATATATATATGTAAGAATGTCATTATTTGAAAAAAAAAATTGTTTATAAAACGTGAATTTGCGACACCTGCTGGATTTGACAAGTAAAGAATAGTAATGTTAACCAATATAATTTATTTATTAAGAAACAATGGATAACAGTAGAATTCTTTTTATATTCAATGTCTCATATTTGCCTTTTAAATTACGATAAACAAATAGATATTAATATCGATGAAAAAATCGATCTTAATCATCTATTGATAACAGCAACATATCGTCAATTAGTATTAGCATCACAATGTACATTGACTATCTATGATCTTTCTACGGTTCTACTTGGTGAAAAATTCAATAGTTCATATGATACAATCATTACTCCAAATCCAATTCTTGCATTAACATCAACGACTGATCGAATTATTTATGTTTATCGTTCATTAGATAATATAAATCAATTAAAAATATGTATTTTACATTCAAAACAAGAAGAACAATGTTTAACAATCGAATCATTAAATATAAATGAAAAAATTCATTTATGTTCTCTTGATGATGGAAGTATTTTTATTGGATATGATTGTAAAATATTTTCATTAACAAATGATCAATGGTCATTCGATTCAAAGATTATAAAAATGTGTAGTGGAAAAGAACATGTTTTAGTTTTACTTTCTGATGGTCGAATATTTACTTGGGGAAATGGTCTTCATGGAGCACTTGGTCTTGGTGATCTTGAACCTTGTTCTCAACCTACACATATTGAATCATTATCGAATGATGTCATTGATATTGCTGCTGGTGGATGGCATTCATTAGGTAGAATAATTTAAAAGAAAGGATTTTGTCGAATAACACATCTACTATTCATTTGAAAAGTCACCTATACAATTTTGTAGACCAACTTGTGATGTATTGAATAGTATTAGCATTTCTAATACCTTCTGTATGTTTTTGACTTTTATAATATTTTAAATTCTTCGATATATGAGCTTTGCAATAAATACTTTTTGAGAGAAAATTTTTTATTTATTAATAATAAATTCATTATGCATTCTCATTTGATATTTTTAGGTTCTCTGAAGGAAGATTCGAGGATATGAAAATTTTTTAATTCTAATAAGACTACAAATACATATATTTAATCTAATAGAACTTCATACTCTAATCATACATAGCTACGCAGAATCTAAATTAATAAGAAACATAATAAAATAAAAACTAATTTTTATAATAATCCATTCTCGCACATTTCAGAGGACAATCAGTGGATATAGTGGTAAAGCTTTATAATACGTGATTTCTGAGAAAGTTACACGATTAGTCATCTTTGTTCTCAAGAACAGTATCGAAGAATTTAAAACATTATAAAAGCCAAAATTTACAAACTTGTTTGTTTTTTTTTTTCATTTAGTTCTTCTTTCGGATGGATCAGCTATGTCATGGGGTTGGAATAATGATGGTGCTCTTGGTCTTGATTCTTCTGATACAGATGATATATCAGGTGTATTTTGTGATCCAACACTTGTTACATGTTTACCATTGGATGTAGATTGTATACATATATCTGCTGGTGCAAGACATAGTGCTTTTATTGGATCAAATAATCATGCATGGTTATGTGGTTCGAATAAATATGGTCAACTAGGCAATTTATCTTTATTTTCTATTGAAAAAGGAACTATTATTCATTGTTCATCTTGGTTTACTTTTTTAATTTCTCATAAAATTTAAAATAATATAAAAAAAAAAAAACAGAATCTTTCTTTCAGATGGATGATGATGATGATCATCGAGAAGCACAAATTCGTCCATTAGCTGGAACTACACGTCTTCGTTTATGTGCTGGTCAAGTTTGTGTTAGTGTTGCTTCATGTGTTAAAGAATTAATAGAAAATAGTCTTGATGCACATAGTACACGTTTACAATTGACATTTATTGCACATGGTGCTGATCTTATTGAACTTGTTGATAATGGTGATGGAATTGCTGAACATGATTTTGAAAAAATTGGTTTTATTTAAATAAAAATATTTAATTTTTAAATTTAACAAAAAAATTCTTTATTTTAGGACTTCGATATCATACATCAAAATTATGTCAATATGAAGATCTTGAACATGTAAATACATATGGATTTCGTGGTGAAGCTTTGTCATCAATTTGTATTTATGCGTAAAGAATAATTATTTTTTAAGTTTCTTTTTTTTTTTGTTTTGTTTAACTAAATATATTATTTAGTGATGTAACAATTATTACACGTCATGCATCAGCATCAATAGGAACAAAACTAGTATTTGATGGTGAAGGTCAAGTTATTTCACGTACTCCATTTCCTCGAGAAGTAAAATATTCTTCGACTTTCTTTTAGTTGAAATAAGATTTTTCTATTTAAGATTGGTACAACAGTATCAATTCGTTCATTATTTAGTCGTTTCCCTGTTCGTCGTACTGAATTACGTACACATTCAAAACGTGAATTTTCTCAAGCATTAAATATCGTACAATCATTTGCAATTATATCACGACAAATTCAATTTTTTCAAATATTATCATCATCCGATAATCATCCACCAACACATCCATTATTAACATTAACTCCATCAACTTCATTAAAAGATACATTAGCACAAATATTTGGACAAAAAATACTTGATAGTATTATACATATTGTTGATAATGAAGATAATCAAAATAGAGAGTTTAAAGTAAATTGAAAAATTTTTTGTTTTAATGATAATCTAAAGATAGTTCAAAAACTAGGCAGACATCATAGATCGTTTATAGTTGATAATTGCTAATGATTGAGATTTCTCTTCAATTACGTTAAATATTTCTTACATGGTTCTGATGTTCAGCAAAATTTTCATGATTAGATTCAGTGCATTATCTATTCTATTTATGATTATTTGAAAAGTTTTCTAAAACTAATAGAACTTTTGAACTGATCCGATCTGATCGGTTTGTTGAGCTATTATTAATTGGTTAATGGGAATAACTTGAAAAAACATTCATTTGTTTATATCTATTAGATTTCTTCACTATCCAAACTTGAATTTGATCTTTACCAAAAAAGTTTAGTTCAAGTAACATAGTTTTGATTGTGTTGCTGAAAGAAATAACACTGGTTAATGATTTTTATAAGAGCAAGTCAACTTGTTCTCAACAAGTTTTATCAGACAAAACGGTATATCTATAAAATACTTTTCAACTAATGAAGATCGTTCAGTTCGATGTTACAACTATGCCGTAAATCAATAAAATCTCATTATAATATATAAACTACTTATTGCATTTCAAGAGGATTGAGAAAAAGGATGAGGAAGAAATTATATCTCAAGATAAATAGAAAAAGTTTTTTTCTTTCGTTAAACGATATATTTCTATTTAGTTCGATGGTTTTATTTCTCGACCTCAACATGGTTCTGGTCGTTCATCAACTGATCGACAATATCTTTATGTAAATAATCGACCTATTGATTGTGCACCTTTATTACGAACAATAAATGATATATATCGACAATTTAATCCAAATCAATATCCACTTGTTGTATTAAGTATTGAAGTACTCGATCGAAGTANTTCTTTCGTTAAACGATATATTTCTATTTAGTTCGATGGTTTTATTTCTCGACCTCAACATGGTTCTGGTCGTTCATCAACTGATCGACAATATCTTTATGTAAATAATCGACCTATTGATTGTGCACCTTTATTACGAACAATAAATGATATATATCGACAATTTAATCCAAATCAATATCCACTTGTTGTATTAAGTATTGAAGTACTCGATCGAAGTACACTTGATGTTAATTGTACACCAGATAAACGAACTGTTTTTATTGAACATTTATCAAATATGTGCGATCAAATTCGAAATATTCTTAATAAATTATTTGAAACAAGTAGTAATGTTTATGTTATATCAAATAAAAGACAACAAGAAACAATAGAAAATCATGATATTCCAACACCACCTATAAAACAAATGAAAATTGAACGTTTTGTTAAAAAACCTGTGAGAAAACAAAAAAACCATTGAAATGAAACATTAGATTTTGTTTTTTTTTTAAAATGTTTTAGTCACAATCTTCTGATATTCCAATTTTGACTACTAGTAATCCTTTATCGAAATTTTCTGGTCCTTTCAATGTGGTATTGTATTCGAAATTATAAATTGATTATCTTTGTTTTTTTTGATTGACATTTATTTTTAGATTCGTAGTGAAAAATCGAGTCTATCTTCATCAAATTTATCAACACAAGATCGAACATTATTTACATTTGAATCATATCCTATTGCAAAAAGTAGTGAATCAAGCATTCCAAATGATGATCAAGATGAAGATGAAGATGAAGATGAAGATGATCCACATGTTGTTACTTTAGTGCATGGTAGTCCATCAAAAAAAGATTTTCTAGATAAAATTAAACAACTTAAACAAAACGATATAACAGAAGAAGACGAAATTGAAATACCAGTTTCTACTGATCATGATTTACAAATGTATACATCAACACCAATTGTTAAAGAAAAATCTCAACCAATCGAACAATTCGAAAGTATTGTAAGTATTGATTGTATATTGATCTTTCGAGAAAAAAAACAAGCAGTCTGAGTTGATAAGAAACTCATATTGTACTAAAATATTTTCTGCTATTTCATTTAATCACTTTTTTTATTTAATATTTAATATTGAGGTAATAGAGTATATTTTTTGAATATGTATATTTGGAATTAGTTAGATTGATTATTTTATTTATAGAAAGTAACATCATATAAGTCATGTGAAATTAAAGTTAAATTCAGTATGAATAAACTTAAAGAAAAATATCGATCAATGACTGAAAAAGATGACATATCATCAGCAATATCAGATCATCGTTTTAATATTCACATTGAAGAAGATCAAAATGACGAAGCTGAAGATGAATTAAGACGACAAATTGATAAAACTGATTTTGAAAGGTTTATATTATTCTTTTTTTTATCTCTCAAAATTAAATAAATTAGTTTATAATTCATAATAGAATGCATATAATTGGACAATTTAATCGTGGTTTTATACTTGTTACACTTGTTGATCATTCATCACAATTATTTATTGTTGATCAACATGCAGCTGATGAAATATATAATTTTCATCGTCTTTATGAACAAACAATTGTTAGTCGACAACCACTTCTTCATCCAAAATCCATACCACTTGATCCATCTCGACAAGTTCTTCTTCAACAACATTTAGATTTATTTAATCGTCTTGGGTAATTCTATCAGAAATTAAAAACAAAAATTGATTTCTTTTCATTTTATTTTTAGATTTGATATTGAAATTGATGAAAATGAAACACGTATTGATCGTCGTTGTCGTATTCTTTCCTATCCAACAGTATCTGGTGCTCAATCATGTGTATTTGGTATTGATGAAATTGATGAAATACTTTCACATTTAAATGATACAAGTCAAAAAATATGTCAAGAAGAACAACACTATGAATCATCTCGATTACGAAAAGTATTTGCATCGAAAGCTTGTCGAATGTCAATTATGATTGGTACTGATTTAACACGAAAACAAATGATAAATGTTGTTCAACATCTTGGTCAATTAGCTAAACCATGGGTAAACAAGAAACAAATACACTTAATTGAAA
>CAJNSZ010000893.1:0-45443 GCA_905329745.1 Rotaria sp. Silwood2 | reverse complement strand
AATGAAAACTTAAACCGAATGAGAAAAAAACAGAAAAAATGAATGAGTAAACTGAATATTAATTTATATATTGTATTTTTTTCCTGAAGATATTCTAATTTATAATATTTTTCTATGCATTTTGAAAATAAACTAATTAAAATAAAAATATAACATGCCATGGTCAAGTAGAAATAGCCCTATCGAGATAGATCATAAAAAATCGGGAGAAAATCAGGATTTTCCAACGAAAACAGGAAAAACATGACGCTTTCAAAAAATCAGGAAAAAGTAAGGAAAGTAGTATGGCTGCGAGGCCTGTAATATTTAAATAAATATACTATAGACATCTAATTAATCTTGAAAAATAATTCGATTCGTTATAATTCTCTTAATATTTCCTCATTCTGATGCGTTTCTTTTAACTTTTTCTTTTATTATTTTATGTAACTTTTTGCTATTTTGATTTTAGGGCATCGAAAAAAAATGTTGTCTATCATACGAATCTATATATCTCTCCTCTAGTAAGGACTAGAGATCTGAAAATTTATGGTAATATTCGTCTAGTTACAATGAATTAGACTTCCAATTTTGAGCGTTATCGGATTTGTATTAACGGAGAACGAGTATTTTTTCTGAGAAAGAAGAAGACTTTTGAATAACCCTTTATATCTCAATAGAAAAAAAACACACTGTTACATCACTACTGCTTGTCTGTGGCTGTAAAACGAAAACGAGATGCCTCTGCTGGTATTATGATGGTGCATCTGCTGTGTAAGAAAAATGTGCATGAATTGAGTCACAGAGTACCCGTGACTTTTTTTTCTGTTCCGTTGGAATGTTATCAAACTGCTGAGCCCTCATTGGGACTCATGCTGCAATTGTTGTCCTTGTCTCTAGATACAGTATTCGTTTTAAAGACGTTTACGTCTTGCTCAAGCTTCGTAGTGATTTTTCCGAATATAAAGGAAAATATAGGACAGTTTTTTCAGTAAAAAACGTTTTAAGAGGCTTGCCAAACATTACAGTAGTCGCTAGAGCATACACTGATTACACTCGAAGTTGTTAAATAGATTGAAAACGAATTTATGTTTCAATTACTGAAAAAAGAAATTAAAATGAAGTATTCAAGTGGTATGAAATTTTCAGCATATGTATAGACTGTAGTAGAGAGGCTGTGATAAAATTATTAGCTCTATAGCATGACTTTTTCTGGAGATCTTATTTGTAAATTATCACTTCTTAAGGAGAAAAAAGATATGAAAATTGCAATGCCACGACAAAACTCTCATTAATTCAAAAAAGTGTCATGTTCTGCATCTTGATATGCTCTTTCAAACAAAATAAACTAAATATATAGAATGAAGGTATACGGAGAATTTTAAGTTACGCAATCAAAACAGCATAAACAGAGGAAAGATGAAAAACATTTCTCATTTTATGCGAATATAGCATATTTTTCAAGCAGATGATAATAAAAATCCTCAAATTTTTTTTGCAAAAGACAAGATGGCGAATAAAAAAACTGATGTCATTGATGAAAGATCAGACCTCGGCCTATCTTCCTGTGGATCTATGGTAATATTCATTTTTTTAATGAGAAGTGACTGTTTTCTTGAGGAAGTCTCAAGGACCAGGAGAAGGTCAAATGAAGATCTTCAGTCCCGCTAATTACTTTCCAATCTAATGTAACGATTCAGAAAGTATGAAATGTTTATTACGCCATTGTCATTGAAGTTCGAAAGGAAGCAACATCGTGCAAATAAACGTGTTCGGCACAATGTAAAAAAGATAATTTCAATGGACAGCGAGAGATAAGTTTTGTTGATAGAAGTTTTAAAAAAAGTAAGCATGCGAAATATATGTAGTTGTCATCAGACAAAATAATCTCTAGACGATGCAAATATGGTGCTTCAAATGAAACATGATAAAACATTTTTTTTTCTACACAATAATACTCATTTCGCTTTCAAGTAAGATAGTAAATATGAATTGTTGAAACAGCGAACAAACGATATTGGGAGAGAATAAGTTTTTTTCTCTTTGTCTGTAGCCTTGAAGTGAAGCAGAAAAACAATAACTCTTGAATAGTTACAACAGAGATGACATAACAGTACGAGATACAGAGGTTTTCTTTTGTCATATTCGATTTTTGTGCATAAAAGCGCTTCACGTTATCAGGTGAGATCACTCAAATTGCTAACGAAAGACAAGAATATCAAAGTAAACCTACGAATACACATACATACATATAAAACGAAACATAAAATGGCATCGTTCATGTCATATACAAATAACGATGATAACAATTTGGAAACATATACCATCTTCTGCTTGGAAGCTTCCGTAAACTATGAAGAAAATCTGACGACTCAAAAACAATTACGAAGTATTATTAAACAAATGCGAACATTTGTCGATCCTGAAGAGGTTATGGCTTGTGTCCATTGTATTTCTCAAGGTGATCTTACAATCTTGATTGCACGTGGTCAACTGGGTCGCATTGTCATGCCCGAAATGCAGAAATTACAACAATTATTATCCATTTATACTTACGGCTTTAACAAAGAAGCGAATGAAGATTGGAGGCGGAAATTCAGCAATGTATGTATATATCTCTATTTTAAACTACGCCATGCTTTGTTAACTTATTGTAGATTAAACCTGTTTGCAATAAACTGGATGAACTAATTAGTGTAATCCGGATGGGTCAAAAATATCGAGTTCGAATTGAAGAACCGATGACAATAAATATTTTGGATCGGTCTTCAACAGACTTGAACGGGCAATTCCTGCATTCTCAATTGCTGATCGATGTCCTGATCCAAATGAAGTCGAACGAACAAGATAAACGTGAATTGATTGAATTATGCAAGAAAGAAAACAAGAACAATAAATCGCAAATGAAGCTGGTGAACGAATTCGACGTTGAATATCAATCTTTGAAAGCCGTTTGGTGGTTCACGCGTAAGTCATTTGTTTATCGCATGCTGAACAAGGCGCTATATTCACAAAACGTGGACATTTTGTTCCTTTTTCATACTGTTATTCGAGACATCTTCGAGCAGTTACGCACACATCAATGTCACGAATGTATTCAAGTGTATCGAGGACAAATGATATCAAAGAAGGACATGAAACAGTTGCATAAATCGAAAAAAAGTTTCATTTCAATGAATTCATTTTTATCAACAACAATGGACCGTCATTTTGCCTTAAGATTCCTCGAATACACCATTAGTTGTATAACTTCCCATGATCTAGTACCAGTATTATTCGAAATCAATGCTGATTCTCGCGTACTTCGAAGTACAGCCGATAACAATAGACCTTTTGCAAAAGTCGCCGGACTCAGTGACCATGAAAATGAATCAGAAGTACTTTTCATGCTCGGTTCGATCTTTCGCTTGAATCAGATTAGTCATAAACAATCATTAGGTGATGCAACAATATCGATCATTCAACTGACGTGGTGCAGTGATCATGACAACGGTCTCAAACCACTCTATGATGACATGAAGAAAAAATACGACGCGGAGGAAACAAATCTTCTCTCACTTGGTTATCTAGTATATAGATTGGGAAAATTTGATATGGCTGAAAAGTACTATCGTCGATTATTGAGCGAACTTCCATCGAATAAACTCTCTCTCAGTGCATTGTATCATAATCTCGGTATGGTTGCTAACATGAAAAGTGATTATGATATGAGTCTCGAATGGTATCAAAAATCACTTGAGGTTCTTGTAAGAACTCGACCATCCAATTATATACGAATTGGTATTACACATAACAGCATCGGTAATGTTCATCGAAATAAAGGTGATTATCATCGAGCACTCGAATCGTACAATCGAGCCGTATCACTCTTTAAACAAGCACATGATGAGAATCATCCAATTGTAGCTTCATTTTACAATAACATTGGTATCATCTACTACGAAGAGAAGAAGTATGTGAAAGCACTCGATTTCTATGAAAAGTCATTTGCTATTAGGAAGAAACACTTGCCAACGGATCATTCTGATTTGAGTGGGTCGTACAACAATATTGGTATTGTTCATGGATGTCTCGGTCATTATGATCTGGCATTGGAACATTACAATCGTTCACTTGAAATCAGTTTGAAGTCACTTCCTGATCAACATCCAGTGATTGCCATGATCTACAAGAACATAGGTCTTGTATATGAACACAAGGACGAGTTGGAACAAGCATTGACATGGTTACAGAAGACTTCGACAATCTACCAAGCTTTGTTACCAGCTAATCATACGAATGTGGTTAAGATAAATGATGATATTCAAAGAGTTGAAAACAAATTGAAGAAATGAGAAGGACATACAATAGCAAAGACAAAGACATCGTAATTTTCTGTTTTATTTACTATATTTGGTATCAGGGTGTGCTACCAAATGACATGTTCAGCATCATATGTTCATTCAAATTTATCTATTAAGTTTTCTTGATTTTG
The DNA here is from genome assembly GCA_905329745.1 of Rotaria sp. Silwood2. Taxonomy (NCBI): domain Eukaryota; kingdom Metazoa; phylum Rotifera; class Eurotatoria; order Philodinida; family Philodinidae; genus Rotaria; species Rotaria sp. Silwood2. The sequence continues at coordinate 40,990 of CAJNSZ010000893.1, read as the reverse complement.
ATTAACTTGATAATAGATTTTACATTTTTCTACTAGTGTTTGATGTTGATTTTCAGTTTTGTTAAGTTTTAATCATTTGATCGATTTTTCTTTTAGTTCAAAGACAAGTGTTTGTATTGTTGATTAGCAATACCATATTTTACTATTTTATTTTGGACGTATAGTTCTAGTTTTAGACATTATTATAATGGGATATTTATATCGACAATGTTTTGTATTTATTGAACACGATGGTAGTGTCCACAGATCATGATTTGTCAATGGTACTGGTAACAACGTTGAGTTACTGCAAGTTACGAGATTTAGTGATTTAGTATAATGTAAATCATTTCACTAGTTTACATAAAAACAAAAGAAATGTGTCAAAGCTATGTAAATAAATACAGTTGTAACGTATCTGCTATGTTTATTATCTCGTTATGTTGTGTTTATATTTATGTTCATAATCGACAATTTAACTAGATCATAGATAAGAACAAACAGAAATTTTTTATTTTGATTCTTCAAACTTTGTTTTAAGCAACTTAATTGAATAACGAAAAACAAAACGAGTCTATAATGTCAATTAATAATGAATATTGTTTGTTTGAAATACATTCTTAAATTGATGATACATTTGAACCTTTCATTTTCATTTGTATACAAAAAACTTGCAGACAGAGAAAACCAACTATTTTCTCATTATATAATAGACAGACTTTTCTTTTTGATCGATTGAAAACAGAAGAATTCTTTTTCGATTTTGTATTCGAATCATTCATATGAGGTCAACTCGTCAGATTCTGATCGTTAAACATTAATTCTATTGTCATCATTCTTCAATTTAATCAAATTTTCTCAATTGTAATAGATAAGAACATTTTCCTTTCAATTCTATGTAGGGCAAAAGTTGCAATCCTATCATGCTCAAAAAATCAATCGTCGTTTGAATGTTATATCACTTAAAATGAACTGAATCATGATGAACTCTTGACTAGATATTCCAAACAGACGATAAATAAATAAAAACGAAAGATTTTCATCAAGTACACAATATTATCAATCAATAAATTGTGCAATGAGTTCGACTCTGATTATTCTTTTGTCAAATAGAATTCATTAAATCGTTTATCGATGAAATTAAAACTTTTCATTTATGCTTTAGAGAATATTTCGAAAAGAAAGAAATCAAATCCAACGAATTTGATTCACAAAAATCAGGAATCTGACGTCGACCGCATTGAGTATAGATGAATAGTATGGATATTATTGATGATTTCGATCAGGCAATCGAAGAAATATTCGAATAGAAAAGTGAAAAAAAAAACAATGATAATAAAAACCAAATTACGTCAAGATCGATTCTAACCAAATACAATTAATATCGAATCGATCTTCAAAAATCAAATGTCATATCAATTTTTTTATTCTCGAAAGAATTTCTTTGATATGCAACAAATCGAAACAGAAATCCAAGTTATTATTTATGATTTCAATCGATCAATGATTGACATTACAATTCCTACTGTTGAATGGATCAAAATCATCAACGAAAATCTTCTCGACTCGAAGCGTTCTTGAAATCAAAAGTATTTTCATCGAGTTCTGAAAAAAAAAATCGTTGCACAAATTTTCAAAGGACAGCGACTAATTATTGTTGACTGGCCTAATCATCTAAAACTTGAAAAGAGAACACATATAAATGTCAATTGTTGACACTCTTCTGTTCTATTCGATTCAAAGATAAAGATTTTATTCAGAATCAAATTTCTCGTCTATCAGCTTAAACATCTACAATGCAGAACGAGTTAGTATACAAATTAGAACAAAAACAAAAGCGTCACATACGTTCTCTTTCCTATCATATCGTTTTTTCCTGTCATGTGCTCTTCTTCATGACATATGAAGTCTTTTCTTTTCTGTTCTTCTTCTTCTCACCTGGTTTTTTCCTTTCACCGTCATCACGCTTGTTGAAGTTTCCGTTTTGTATATATCATCATGCGAACTTTCACCATGTCTACCCTAATGTCTAGAGCGTAAGTAATTTCGCAAATAAACGCAATTTTTTAACCAACAAACCACAGTTGCTACCTGAATCATCAATGATCTTTCATGCAAGCATTTGTATTACACAAAGTGATCATCAAAAGTTATTTTCTCATTGATGTTGTGTGTTGAAAAAAGAGATGAGTGAAAATAATTGAGATTGAAATTAATTGAAGCAAAGTTGTTTTCAATCTGAAAATCGACTTATGGTTTTGATTTAATATTCGAAAATGTTTCTATCTCATTTATTTATTTACGACTTACAATTGTTTCCGTGAAGAAAAGATTTTTGCTTTCTATCACATCTTCAACGGAAACATGACTTTCAAGATAAAATAGTATAATTGCTTTTGATAGACTGTTTTGTCAAGTTTGACTCTATCAGAAAGTTTTGTTCGGATGCTAAAAGATTGAGAATTTTGTGCAGATTTTATTCGTACGTTGTTTTCAGGTTGTATATTTTGATGATTTGTTTCGATGAATGAAAATTATAAGTCGCTCTACTCTAGAAACATATTTCTTATCATGTATCAGCGAAATGGAAATTAGAATAATGGCTGAGTTTTAAAAAGGTGACGAGCTCTTGTTTACTTTTATCCGAAAATATATACTTCTGCATATTCTTGTTACATTTATTCCAATAGAAGTTTTCATTTATAAAATTTTTCATTGAATACATATCTGAATGAACAAAATTATAAGTTATTTGGCGATTTAGTCCCAATCATCATATTACTAATTATAAAATGTTTCTATATTCTTTCTAATCGAAACAAAATTGATTTAAATTTAAATATCACTATAGACTTCGTTTTATATATATTCAATTACAATACTGAGATAATTTTCGAATTTAATGTGTTTTATATTTGCATTGAATTTTTGGTAGTCGTCGATATTTTCTAGTCGAATTTATTTTATGTGTTTTTGTTGATTTTAATGTTTTTATTTTTTCTTCTTGATTACATGATAGATTATTAATTAGTGTCCATAGTTCTTCTTGTCTATTAATGAATATTTGGATTTCATCTATAAACAAATCATGTAAATCGACCAGTATTGTACTTTCTATTTCATCAATTACAGATTTGTATTGATGCAACTTGTTCAAAGTCTTTTCACATGCTAATGCTTCATTTTGCTTCTTCTCCAATAGTGACTCAATCATGTCCCAAGACGAGAGCAGTGAATGAATTTTTATTTTGTCTTCGTTGGGTATAAGATGATTTCGTTCATAAATTTGTATTTCTTTCATTAACTCAGCATATTGTCGTTCAAGTTTCGACTTCAATTCCCATATTTCTGATACTATGCTGTTGTGTATTGTAACTTGCACGACATCACTATTCAATATATTGTCTAGAATCGGTTTATATATTAGTTCATCATAATCATTGAATTTACGGCCATGTGCTTCTACTGACACTTGTTCCAATACTGAACTTAATAAATGTTTATACATATTTTGTAATATTTTTTGACGAGAAGGTTCGAGATTGTTATCCATATTGTACGACTTTTTACGGCAATCACAGAAAAATGAAGAATCTTTTTTCGATTTGGTGAATAGCACAAGTCCGTTGCAAAAGCAATTCCTGAAGGTCAAACACAAACGACGTTTGATACATAAATAATCGAAATCCCAAAAATGAAATGTACATTCATTGTTAAATACATTCAAATTCCAAAGTAAACTATTTTTGCTAGAAGGACTTTTATGGTTATTTATTGTGATCGATGTTTCTCGTATTTCTTTTTCTGTTCTCTGTTCAAGTCGATGTAGATATTTCAATAATGATGGACAAAGTGTAGCAAAACAATTCTGAGCAATTATGTATACGTGATAACGAAGATGTGTTTCAAATAGTTCGTGAGCACTAAGTATAAACATAATGAACCAATATATTTGATCAATCACTTTACGATTTTTAAAATCATATTTGTCTTTTGTTAGAGCAATGGCAAATCGAACAGACATATCTTGAATATCACATGGTCTGTAAACAAATTGATATGTACCTAATTTATTACCAAATTCAGCAGTCCAAAAGAAACTCGAATTAACTTCTTCAAGAGTTGGATCTCTTTCAGATTCGATGGCAAGAAAATCCAAAAGAGCAATAATAGCCAAAATATTATAATTTTTAGGTAGACTAGTAAATAGTTGTCGTACAGATTGAAATGAAATTGAATCAAGAACATACAGAAAATTCTTGTAGTTAATGTGAGAATCGAGTAAATAGTATCCATCATCGGCTTTGACTGAATCAAAATTAGTTTCAGCAGACACCAATGCAGTTAAATAGGGAATTTTCTCTATTTGGCATTCATTCAATGTCAAAAATTGACCTGAACTAAAACGAAATATTTTCGATGTTGTAGATGACTCACCAATATGATTCTTCATTAGATATTTATTTTCAAACTTCAATGAGAATAGTTGATTATTGTTGTAATCGTAAAGGAATATTTCAAGTTAACAAAGTGAATTTGAGAAAAAATGCAATGTCAATTGTATATTAGTTGCAATTTACAGTGCAATATGATTGTTTTCACTTCAATATGAATACGTAGCAAATGAGTGATCATGGCCGATATTTTCCTTGCAACATATATAGGAAGTATCTGAGTCGAGTTAATTTGCTTACTGTTTACATTTTTTTCGTTCTGATTACCTTGATTTTCAACTTACGTGATCGTAAGGTACTATTGCTCAGGGCTATACGAATATTAAGTATGGCGTACAATGATGCACTAGTTAATCGAAACGAAATGACTCTTCTAATTACATAGATATTATTTCGCTGCTTTAATTTTGTGTTTGATAATGAAATAACAAATACCTCACCTGTATATTAAAGAAACCTGTATCAAGGCGTATGATGAAAACGAACAGAAAAGTGAAGAAATACTTTCGTTCGGTGGTGTCGTTCTATGAATCATAAGGAGTCAGATTTACGAAACAGCATCTTGTTTTTGTCTACTGTGAGTATTTAGTGCAAGCCGTCTGCTGTAATCTAGTTTTCAGTTTTTTTTTAAATAAACATACATTTTTTGTTCGCAAAAATTGAACGACTGTTCTCTAGTCGATGGCACATTTGCCACGTCGAAAAAATGAAAAAGTTGCCCATAAGAGTTGTACCAAAGTTTAAAAATGAATAAAAACCTACATACAATAATGCATATTTTCCCATAAATTTCAAGTTTATCAACTACGCGAAATGTACTAAAGACTCAAGAAAATATTGGATGCACTATAAAGAATTTTTTAGGGATCACGTCGGTATTTCTTTCAATTGTGCTTTATTTTGATTCATAATCAAATGAGTTCATCTCTAACAAAGTATTTCGAAAGATCGAAAACTGAATAATTTGTATGCTAATCTTCACGGTTTGTACTACAAGAAAGGCTTTTTTTTACATTGATGTTGTCGAAAATCAAGATTACAACTTTATTTCGACTTTCTTATACTTTTGATTATTATTAAGGAGAAAACTCAAGCATGTTGTATACTTTCAACGAACAAATGATGATCTAAAGAAATAGTGACAAGCGTGCACAAGTTGAGATTGAGATTTTATCATGATTTCGGACAACAGTGATGAGAGAACTTGTGTGGCTAAAAGTTTAAACAATACTATTGAAAGTCACACTAGTGCACACTATTTATTATAAGGATCTCTTTAAAAGTTTGGTGCTCTCTAAAGAAACTAATAAGTTTCATATTGTCTGAAAAATTAACTGATACGATTGAAGTTAGTTGAATTGGTTTTGTATTGGAGAGCCGAGTTGCAGTGCGAGAACGCGTAGTGCCTCCCAAGGAGTTGTGATTCAGGCTCTTCTCTATGTACACCATGACACAAACGTTCCATCTGGGATCTCACAAAACGTAGAAGACCAGCATAGCCCGTATCCATACCTGTAAATCATAAAGGCTTGTTACAAGTTTAAAACTTCTTGGAATTTTTAACTACTCATCACAAGTGCTCTGTGAGGAGACTTGCAAGAGATTCAGGCTGGATCTTCACCCAATCTTGGTGAATCTGTAGAGAATCCTTGAAAATATCTACGGGATGTTCCATGAATCTATAGAAAATCCTGAAGGGTCTCTAGGATTTGTTAAGCGAGTGCTGACGGATGTGTAGAGAACCTTGCATCATGTCTAAGAATTCCCGCAGGAAGCCTAAAAACCACTATCACGTGTTTAGGAGATCCTGAACTAGGAGTGGTACTTTCACTATGTTATTAAAGTATTTTGAAAGGTAAAGTGTCACCCTTATCTTGGACTATGTTTTGAGGGTATGAGCTGTAAGGAGCAAATGTGGATGTGTGGATCTTTTATTGAACCACATTCATTCACAGTAACACCCATATCTAAAAACCAATTCTTTGTAATACACATCATTGATGAAACTAGGCCTGTTTTAGCGAATTCATATTTCAAACTAAAAATTAATAATACCATTCAGTGTTTGCATAAATAGTCAGTATTACAGTTATTGATTGAGAAAAGGGATCAGTCAGTTGATTGATAGATTATGGCAAGCTATGGAAGTAAGTAAGATTGAATAAAAAGCGATTCGAACATTTCTGAATACTGTTATAGTAATTACACGAGCCTTGATATCTAAGTATGCCAAAACTTAGTTATTAATAGTAGGTGAAGGTTTCTCAAATATAAAACTTTTATAGTCTAATCATGTTCACTGAATTGAGGAAGTTCGGGGCACAGTGCATGCCTAGTATGAATTGTGATATTTGAACTGAAAACTACTCGAAAATATTTTCACAAGATGAGATTTTTTGTAAATCTTTATTGATAATTTATTCATTTAATATTAATCATAAAAACCGACATTGAGAATCAATTCATATAAAGATTGTAAAGAATCAAAAAATAGGATTTCTGATCAAATACTTTTGAATGAAAACTAATTGGTTGAAAAAAATAAATTCTAAACAAAACAGGTCTACATATTTATTTTTCGAAATTTTTACATTCGGCATTCTCTCTTTTCTATCAAAGTTGAGATTAGGGATTTATAGTACCGATATTAACTGTTTACTTTGTTGTAAAGAGAAGTCTGTTTTTTATCTTCGACATTATTTACGAGAATCCATTCGTTGAATGTTGTCTTATCAAAATTTTTAGGACTTTTTTCATTCAAAATTCTTATTTTCAACATAAATTATTAGTCTAACCAAATGAATGCTTGTTGTATTGCCGAAGATTTTTCGCTTCGATAAAATTTGAGTGATTCAAAAAGAAAGAAGTTTATCGGATTCATTGGACACATCTTACCTGTCTCATAATGTAACACGACTTTTCATAGAATATTTTTAGCATTCATAATTATTATTGCATTTATTCGAACTGAAGTTCTCCAATCACTGTGAAAAACTGCAAACTCGACATAGTCAAAACTGAGTACATCGAAAGATAAAGACCGCCGGATTTTTCTTGGCGTACAAGTTGAACAATTCTTTATTTTTATGATATAAATCTAAAAAATAGATAAACTACTACGATAACTAGTGCACCGACTAATGTCCAAACACACCATCCTATTATTTTTGCCTGACAAATAACACGCTGCATATGAGTAGCATCATTGACATGTGGAAACGGAACTCCTACGGGTATATCCACTCCGAGAAATTTGCAAAGAGGAGACCATCCTTCTTTTACATTATAGATGAGTATTTCACCATCCTTATTTTCATTGATTATTCGATTATTGTATTGATCATGAAACAATGGTCCTATGTTGCCATATTTGTTTATCCATTTTTGCTCAATTTTACGACAAACAATTGATTGTAAATGCAAAAATCGAATGAGATATACAGCAAAATAGTATGAATTATCTTGAAAAATAGATGCAATGGTACTTTGAAAACTCTCAAACCATTTTTCACCATTATCTCTTACGGTGAGTATAATTTTTGCTTTCGGATAGATCTGGTAAATTTCTTTGTAAAAATCCGATGTTGGAGAATCAACTGTTGATCCATATCCTTTCATTAGTTCATAAAAATCGACTTGCTTTCCATCAAGTGCTCGAATAAACTGAACACTACGTTCAGGTTTGTCAAATAGTTCGACCATATGATGACAAGGACCGAAGCCGAGTAATTCAAGAGCAGCTTTTAATGATGATGTTCCCGTGCGTGGTAATCCCGCGCCAATCACTCGTACATAATCAGCATGATCAGAGTCCGTTTTTAGGCTATATATAATCGATCGTTTCAAGAATGCTTTCGCCATCAACTTTCTGAAAAGAAAATACATAAAAAAATGAATCATAAATATTCTGCATAATCCAATATTCAACTCTAATCGATAGAAACAACATCATTCACAATGCATTCGATTCATCAAAACAAAAGAGTAATCATTTTTAAATAGTCTTGCATACCGTCTTTAAAACCGATGAGAATTCAAGATCTAATAGAAACAGTATTGATGAAATATGATGTGAGTATTTGCCTAGACAGAAAAATAACGGTCGAATAAATCTATATCCGAGCAAACGCGAATGGTTTATCTATGAGGTCACATGTACCTCGCCGATTTCGTTTACCTTTCTTATGAAACAACAATTCAAAGCAACACGACATGAAAGAACAAAAATAAAAGCGATGTTTCTCTTATAATTTTGTGGGTGAATATGTTCGGATGAATAAGCCAGCCAATTCGGTTTGAGTATTCAATAGAGAGCGTCAGTCACTGATAGACATTATTTCTTTAATTCGAATATTTTTGATTTATTCAACATATGAATATCTACGTTCAGAACTTCTGTTATTTTATTCGAATGAGATAAGTATGATCTCAATAGGTTATTTTTGGCTTTATGAAATTACCTCAGTCAACTGGAAATTGATGTAGATTGAGGTAGATTATGAGTTGTCTAATTCGAGTTCGACTATAAATCAAAACTCAAACCACTTATTTTCACTTCGGAAATAAATGTGAGAAAATTTAACTGACAGCAGTCTATACCAATTGTTGAACAATATTTATCAGAATTATGCGTTATAATTTGGGTCAGGCTGTCCTATAAGGGAAGTATAAAAGCAGAAAAAAATGATTTGAATTATCATTTATAATTGAGAAACGACTATCTAGTGGCAGAAAATCAGAAAAAAAAATTATCTAAGGTGTAGTTTGAATGCACATCGTGACGTTGTCATAGAAATTCGTGTCTGAATATTTTGTATCTGTTCAATGAGCCTATAGTGTGACTCAGAATATAAACCTTAACAAGATCGCTTTTTACCTACGTAATTAACCTTGTATATCGACGTCTCGGTGTGAAGGAGCAAAGCATCTCCAAAAGAGCTGTGACCCAAACGAGTCCCCCGTCTTCACAGTATAATGGGATTATTTATGGCACGTTACTCTATATGTCAGTGAGGACTGTTAAAGATCTCGAAAATGTTTATTTCATCTAATGTCTGCTAGCGAATAGAAAAAAATTATTAGTCAATCAAAAGAACACCAAATTTATGCCACACTCTAATAATACATTTCACTTGTCTATCTCTCAAGATACTTTAGACGAATTTTACTATCTTTATGCGTCACTTTTTTGTGATCAGAGGGATTTTCCTCATTTTAATGGATTATAATTAGTTGTTTTTCGTTAAGACAGTTAATATAGATTAACACTTCTGAGTTTATTTGGTATTTCCCAATTTAAAACAAAAAAAGCAGATTGAAACGATTGCTGTTCGATTAGAAGTCAATTAAAATCGTATAACTTTCTTCAATTATAATCGAAAGTGCTGGAAAAATTCTTTTCTTTTGTATCTCACTATCAAATAGAGATACGAATCAAAACTATCCGAATATTTATTTGAGCAGCTTCAAAAAAGACAAAAATATAAAATATTTTATTTTTTATAACTAAATAATCTCAGTTTTTTCTCTGTGAAACATGCAAATACGCATCAAGCAAAAAAGAAATGTTGCTTTAAATGAAATGATTACTGTAATTAATGCAAGATCTTCTTAAAGTAAACATAAACAATTTGAATATCAAATGATAAATTGTCATGTATATTAGTAGTAATAAGAAAAGTTAAATATGAGTACTCCAACTAGTGGAGCATCTATGGGGTGACTAGAAAGGGCACCGCCCTTCCACCGTCAAGAAGGAAAACTCAATAATTATCTTGAGATTTTTATCGCTTTTCTAGCATATTATATAGCTCTAGGAATTCAGCTGGCAAGGCATGAATGCGCCTTTCAGCTGTAATAGAGTTTTACTTGAAAAAAAAATATTCCTGTTCGCAATAAAAGGGTGCGTATATGAATCATGATCTAATGTGCGAATTACCTTAATGCAAATCTTATATCTTTTAAGAGAAAGTTCACTGTTTGGTTAAAGTGGAACACTCATATACGTATATGTCAAACATCTTTAGAAAAAATATGTGTTTTAGTAGTTTCTTACTTGGAAAAACTCTCTTTATAGCAAATCATAAAAAGCTTAATAAGCGGCCGATACATACAACTTAGGAGAACTAAAGTTTTGCATGTAAGAGAGCTAAACTAAAACATACTTATTAATCTAAAATTGTTAGAAAGTCATATAAACCCTAACGAGGATTGAGTCCACAGTTGCACTTGTTTGATGATACCGGTCATTTATGATTTGATTGATCGACCTAAGTCACAAATAACACTCAAGCTCAATTAATAGTTGTACTGGGTAAAAGCTTACATAGACGACACAGTTCCTTTTTTTAAGTTTTTACCTATGCATCAGATAATATTTTGAAAATGTACCGATGAGGACGAAAAGAGTGCTCAGACTGGAGTCAATAAATATTGTAGAAAATACCTCAAATTCAAATGTTCAGGTTTGAAGCAAGTCTAGTTGTGGCATGTAAATGAGCTCACTGATGTAATGAAGTTTGTCACAAACAAAAATGAAATGAAAGCAATACTTCGAGTCAGTTTATAATACTTCGCGAGTTTCAGCAATGTCTCTCTGGTATGTTGTAGACATTTTTTATAAATGTTATGCGAAGTTTGAAATCATTCTGTATTATATCCTGAAACGTATTAAAATGACTCTCCAAATATTTCATATTTTCTGAATTTCTGTTTAAAAACTAAATTCTTCGATATGCATAGTATGTGTTGCAATCTTTGTTAGATCTCACTATAAAAATGATTCACTCCCACTTACCTTGTCTGTTTCGAACAAACTTTAGAAAGATCGCGCAATTTGGCGTATTTCTAGGAACGAAAACAATTATAAAAGCATGAAACAAATCATATTACACCCTCAAGCAAAAGTCTTCTTCTCTTATGTCTTTTTATACTACCATACTTTGCATCAAATTTATTATCGAGTAAAGATATGACATAAGAGTCTTATTTGTGTAGTATGTACACTAAAATGAAATAACACTTTTATGTCACATCTCTACTCAGTAATAAATTTAATATAATACAAAGTTTGACATCGTAAAAAGATAAAGAAGAGAAAGATTTTTGTTCGAGGGTATGGTAACCAGGCAGATCGTCGCATGGACAAAACGTTGCAAGGAAAAATCATCGCACGGGCAAAACCTCGCAACACATTTTCAAGTTAAAGAAAAGGCTGGTCAATATACCAAGCTAAAGGATCTAGTGTCATGTTCTAGAGAATGTGATCTTGATCATACTATTCGAATACGTGAGTCTGTGCGTCTGAGTATAGACTTCAGATGTGACTGAAGCTGTAGTCGTTGTTGTGAGTCGGGTGTGGGTGTAAGTGAGGGTGTGAGTGAGAGTAGCGATGTGGGTGTGAGTCTGAGTGTGAGTGAGAATATCGATGGGTATGGGTATATGATGAATGTGAATGTGGATGGTCATGTAGGTTTTAAGTTTGGAGGGAGGGAAGGGGGTATTACTGAAGACAGTTAGAAGCTTCCTAATTCTAACCCAAGTTCGTGTTGTCCTATTTCTGCATGCATATGAAGAGACCCACAACGACGAAAATAGCTTCAGTCACACCTGAACTCTATATACAGAAGCACACACTCATGTATTAGAATAGTATGATCAAGATCACATTCTCTAGAGCATGACACTAAATCGTTTAGCTTGGTATGTTGATCCACATTTTGTGTAACTTGAAAATGTGTTGCGACATTTTGTTTGTGCAACGTTTTGTCCTCGCAACGTTTTGTCCTCGCAACGTTTTGTCCTAGCGCCCAAGGGTATACATCTGACAAGGGAACCTATGTATAATTTTTTCATTTATTTAATTCCTAAGAAAGAGTTAAAGAACTGATTTTAAAATGAAGCGGCCAATATAAAATCAGAAGTTAGTATAGATTTGCTGTTTATTTATCTATTCGAAGCCTGATGGTCTAGAAATATGAGTGATCACTGTATAAAAATTGTCAACAAATTCTGATAGAAGGTTACATTTGAGATTCAATATCTCAACAAGGCTTAAAATGTGCATCTTTGCGCATCCACTGAACATAGATGATGACATGCTCTACTAAATAACAAATTAAAACTTGGATTGAAGTTTCAGAAAAATTTGAGCAAATAACTGCATTATTGATTAGTGGTTATCTTTTTAGTATACTGAGTGTAAGCTTTTGATTTCATTATTATTCAAAGAACTTCAAGTAGGCAAAATGGCCTGCAATACATAGCAAATACACGAAACTGTATAACTATGTAATAACTAATGATTATAAGTAGATCCTCAATTTAAAACATACATTTTACTTATACGGTCCTATTAATGATACTCACCTATTTTATGTACTTTGTGGTACCTACTGCTTAACAGACACTCACTATAAATCAGCCTCCAAAATACACTTCAATGCAGCACCATAGTAGTTTCAATTCTAGCTATGATATAGGTTCAAAACTCGAAAATCAATTTTGCCGCCTGATTGTCCAGTGTGGGGGAAGGGGTGCTAAGGGTTGTTACATCGCGATGCTGAAATAAAAGAGTAGTTACGCGAGCAAAAGGCTTTTTGAACAGTTGGATGTTTCATACATCATCCACATGCATCTCATTGTAATGCAAACTCTATTAGAGTTCAAACAGAACATCTACTGCTTTCACCAAAAAAAAAAACTTATCAAAACGACTACACATAATAGTATGTTCGATATCGGACTGAGTGCTTTGTCATTATTAGGCATTGAGAGAGAAATATGATTGCTAATTATGAAAAGATAATTGATGCTTTCTCAATTGAGCATAAGAACAATCAAATACTGTTGAAACGATTATTTTTTGTTTATTATCTTTTTTTTTCTTTCTTTTATTAATTTCATTTCATTTAATAAAAGAACAGATGTACTATTTTGTATCACTCACTAGAAACTAGGCAATTGAATAACTTGATTTATGCTGAAAAAATTTTTAACGAAAGTGGAGAGAGTTTTTAAGGACGGTAGGCACTGCCCTGCCATCCACGATTTTCGGGATACGTCATTAGCTTCAACAACGGATATTTCTCTCTTCTAGCGGATTTTTGTATTAACATGATTTTTTAAAATGAATATAAGAAACGATTGAATAAATTTAAATCAAATCAATATTCTATTGCATATACAAAGGCACTCAAAATTATTCGTACAGCTGACCCATACCGTGGTTATTCTAATATCCCTGCAAAAATTCGACCATTCAAGTTCCGGTTTTCATAAAAATATACTCAAAGTTGTCTAGTATATTTGCAAAAAGTTTCATCTTCAGTAACCAAATATTTCATATTCTTGAGCTAAGAATATTAGAATTGTAGACTTTTTGTTCTGCTGAAAGTGAGATGTACGAATAATTTTGAGCGCCTTTGTATGTCCTTGATTTCCGTATACTTAAGAAATAAATGAAATATGTTGTATTGATCTGTATTACATCTATTAAAACAGAACATCATATCTCAATTGATGAAAACAAAATGTATAATAAATACTAGAATTGATAGACAATGACAAAATATTACTACAGCCTATCAAGAATTTGTTCTTATGTGCTGAGTATTTTTTTTTAACTTCCGAAGACGTATGAGTCATACAGTTTTTTTTGTCTTCATCACTGCAATGCAAATAGATAAAGAATTTTTAAAATGTTTATCTTCACCATGTAACGATATAAGTAGTATTTGAAAGGACTGTTGTAATTATATACAACAAACTTCCAAGTTTAACTGCATATTTTGCTTAGAATATAAATAAAAATAGACGAGTTATATTAAACAGAAGTAATCAATTCAGGAATAATTTTTCTTTCTTTTTATTCACGAAAAGTATAGATTAAAGAGAGATGAATCAATCAGAGTATAGAATAAAACCGTAGGATTTAGAACGAATTTTTCAATTTAGACTTCATGTCTTGATTTGTTTTTCATTTTGATAGATAGAAGCGTTGTGTAGTCTTGTTAAAATTCAATAGAGTGTGAAAAAAATTGATCGTTGTAAAATAATATTCCAGAAGTATTTTTATTTTGAGTATTCAGAGATTGATGTCTTGTGATTGACTATTTATCGATTCCTATTAGAAAGAAATGAAACTAAATTAGACGTTAGAAAATAATTTACACTAAATAAATATTTTATTCTTGTCTTTTACGTTTTACAAAAATATATTAAATTTAATCAATCATTAATGTGTTAGGTATAAATAAAAACAAAACCAATTGATCTCAAATTTGTTATCACAATAAATTCCTTCCATTTTTCCATCTTATTCTAGTTCACTTCATTCACGACAAGAATTCTATATTTGTATTTTGTTCTTTCATTCATTAAATAAATTATTTTTAATGAATATTTAAATTAATAGTTGTTTCTCAAATACAATTGTAATTCAATATTTATTAAAGTAATTTCTTTGATCGATATCATGTCTTTGTCAACACAATAAACTTTAGTTAAAAGGAAACAAAGAAGATAATTTCTTTTATTGACATAAGTTTTTCATTCATATTAACTCCTATTTCATATAAAAAGATCTTTGATCTTCTAGTAGGATATTCGTTCTTTTTTGTCGAAATCTTGTCTCATGATTCTAACTATAAGGATTAATTCGGTTGGAAAATGAAAATCATTCCCAGAAAATGCATCACACATCTAATGGGTACATGTGCGTCTTCTCTCCACGCAAACATTCACATTCATATTCCATTTCGTTGCTAGAACTATAATATTCTTCACTTATCATAGTGCATGAAATTAACGATTTAAGCTTCAAGAAATATGTGCGATATTTATGTACTGAGTACAGCGACAAAGTCTTTATTGACTAATGTTTACGATCAATAATCACTTTAATTTTTCTACTGTTTAAGTTTTTCGCTATGATACTGCAAGTTTTCCGAGGAAAAAAATATGAAGTCCTATAATTGATTTACTGAGATCATTTAAAAATCTGCTGTGAACACATCAACACTTTGATCATAAGTTTTTCAGTTTATGAAACTGACCACATATCTAGATGAATAAAATCACGGAAAAGCCAGAAGAGATCAAGTTCCACTCTAATCTATTCACTGATATTATGCTAATTACACATTTTAATTCCATAGAATAGTAATGTAGTCTCACAGAGGCTAAGGGAGTTTAGGCTCCCTGGAACATTCCTTTGGTTACGCTACTGCCTTTGCAATGACATTGAAAGCTTTTTCCAATGTATTGTTGGCAAACAAAATACAAACTTTATATTATTCTTGTTGTTCTTCAATGGCAGAAATCAATTCCATTAATGTACTTATGTGTTGTATTTGTCACATGCTACTTCAATACGACGCTACGTCAGCATTTGCATTCATAAACGACACAAACACAACTGTTCTGCCATGTTTACACAGTGATGAACAGTATGCAAAATTTACATGGGTTCTGCAAAAAGTCGTACAGTTGTTCATTTTGAAGGTAATTAGTATAGTGCAGCAGATGTCTGTTTTTCTACTCTTGAATTGAAGCAAGAGTTTGTTGTGCATCCTAAGAAAAATTCCTTTTTTTTTTATTCTCATCTATTTCAATTATGTAGCAGAGTTCTAACAGAAAGAAAAATATACTACTGTTCGATTGTTTTATAAACGTTGAGCGCTTAAAGAAGAACCAATATTAGCATGAACTAGTCTTGTTTCAATTTTCTTGCAAAATAGAAGGTCATGACATTTTACTATTGAGACTTGCAACTTTCGTTTATCGATAGTTCTCCACAAAGATTACTGAAAACTATATTTTTTTCGCATGTAACTAATTTGAAAATATAAAAATACTTTTTCATTGAATTTTAAATGTAAGAAAAGTCATTTTAGAATAAATCTCATCTTTTATGACAACTTCCAAAATTTTATTGTATAATACTTATTCTTTTGAGAGTAGGCAGCCGTCTATTATAGAACAGGAATCTAGCTAATGAATCTATGTCAGAAGTTAAGATAACGTATTAATTACATTGAATATCGTAATTCAACATTAGCATAATATGAAGTTAATTGAAAACGATAAAGTTCCATTGAACGAGATTCCAACAAGTACCACTCGAATAAGTAATATTCAAAAACAAACATGTGCGTGCCATACATAAAACGTCAGATGTCGATTTTCTAGTTGATTTAGTCTCATTTTGCAAGAAAAAAATCAATCGATGATCGTAAAATATGAGGAAGTGTCAGAAATGAAGTTCTGTATGAGTATTTTAAAAGTATGAAAGAAAAATACACATAAACAATCAATATTTCGATTCACGAGTAAATGAAAGAATACTTAGTTCTATGTTTTCTCTTCATTTTTCGGATCCATTTCAATCTCATGATTGACATCTCATTGATAATAGAAGATATTAATCGAGATATTTATTTTCGTCAAACTAAAATTCAATATCAAAGTATATGCAGTCCAATGTCTGTCTACTCAGCTGATATGTGAGACTTTGATTAACATAAAGAAAATTCAATCGTCTAAATAGTAGAATCTTTTAGAAATGAGCACATATTTTTTAAAGAAACACTTTAGACTATCGTAATCTTTATAGCTGCAATTTGCTATTTACATACATAATCTTAAGTTTATAAGGAAATTACAAAGTTTTTTTAGACACCAATCCGACATATACTCCTCGAAAAATTTCTCGACGACCAATATTCAGAAACCTTGAACAGTATGTTCTCATCTGGTTCACTGTCGAAAGTTCAACATCGGAGAATATTCAAAGACAAAACGCCTTACGATCTATGATAGATTCCTTACTGATTTTCGATAATTTAGTTGAAGCCGAACATAATATCAAGGAGAAGAAAAATCAAACGATATTCGTTATTGTCGATGGTGACATCGGTTTGCCATTAGTATCATCTGTTCATCATCGAACTCAAATAGCAGCTATCTATGTTTATTCTAAAGATGTTCAACGGCATCGTCTACTACTACAACCAATAACAAAAGTTGGTATTTCTGTGTCATATTTACTCTCTCGACTGGATTAATACTATCCATCAGAAATTTCAATGAACGAAAGCAAATTTTTCTATTGAACAATGATTGTTAGAATAGATTTCTTAATTCGTATTTCAAAAGATAAACACTATACTGAGAAAGAATCTTTACTGATTCCGTACGTAAGAAAGAAATGTCATTGCAGTAGCAAATGAAAACTTTTCAACAAAATCTGAGTACATAAAAACTTTGATAATTTTTAAAAATTCTCCCTACTGAAAATTGCCTTGCAATGATGGTAAATTATATGATTAAAAGAAACTCTGCTATTAGAGGATTCGAAACAAAACCATCTATCTCATCTGTCTGTCTAACATAAAATCATGCGGAATTTGATCGGTCGAACAATTGACCCATCAAGGAAGTTGTTGTTAGGTATTGCTCATTTGCTTCTGATTTTTTTAATCTACGCAAAATCAACGATTCTAGCTTCTTGTTTTCTCAAGATCATCGATTACAAAATTTCATTCAAAAAATCGCCTCATCATGACCAATTACTCCTGTTCTGAAGCTATTTTCGAGTAATTCAAAGTCAATTGATACAAGTCAAAGGTCTTTAGAAAACACTTTTTACTTTTAAATGGAACAAGCTAGAGTCGTTGATTTCTTTTTTTGTAGACCGAAAAATAGCAATGTTCTTCATGAGATGATTATATTTAAAATCAAAAAGTGAACAATAAATGTCTTTGTAATATCGTTCTCAAAATATCGAACAAGAAGTAATTTATTAGTTGATCTAAACAGTAAAACTCGAATGGAAAAACACTGAAATTTCTTTTGGCCAAACTAGATATCGTAAGAGCAAGCAATGCGCACCTATTCCGGAAAGTGTTTTTAGAATGATCAAATTCATTTGCACACACTTGTCACATTCGAAGTTTTTTATATGATTCAAACGCAGAAATTGGCAATCATGACTAAATTAAATAATTTAATCTTTTTCAATGTTATTATTTCGAACAGAAAATGTGTTTTCATTCCTTTCTGATCTATTCTTTTCGTAACTTAAACGATGAGTTTATTAATTGAACTAAAAAAATCTGATTACGTTTATAGGACACTTTTTAAATAGAATTGTTCTCGAACGAGTTTTTTTTTCGCCAATCATACTTACGTAGTGTATAACTTATTTGGAAATAGAGAAATCAAACACTGTTAAAATTTTTCGAAGGTCATTTTGTTATTTTCGAATTTATATAATAATACTTGTATATTTCAGGTCAAATATGTAATCGATGACTTTGATTCTCTTCTGAAACACTTTAAAAAGGATTTATATGCGTATGAAAAATTAGCTAATATTAGCTTTATCACAAAACTAGGCTATTCATCGAACCTATCTCATCTTGATCACTATTATCTAATTCGTTACTGGTCAAACTTTTACGAAACAGATTTGACGAATGAAGGAAGAATACTTATGTTAGAAACATACACGAACCACTACAAAGACAATAAGAATATGTCGAATATATTAGACGAGTTCGAACAGACCATTGGACCAGATACAGCCATCAAGTGGTATACTGGCGAGCATATCATCTATCGTCTATTTAACACAGCCTGTTATACGCATAATTTTGAATTCCTTATTAAATTACAATATTTGATCCGTTGTATTCATATACAACTGCAGCGTGAACATTCATTATTTATTCGACATTGGTCAAACAAGCCCGTTTTTTCTATCTATTGTGGTCGACTAATGACTACTATTGAATTTAAACGTTTCAAGATGTATGTAGGTAAAATTGTATTTATGACAAATTTTATCATGGGAAATTTGAATAAAACAAAGGCTATTCAATATATCAATCGATGTGAACCTTCCGAAAACGAAACTCGAGTACTCTTCAAAATAAACATTGATACACGCGTTACAAAGACACAACCATACGCAGACATTACACATTTAAGTAATGATGATAATGAGCATGAAGTATTGATCATGTTCGGAGCAAGTTTCCATGTAATGGACATTATCATGAATCCACATGATACCTTACCTATCTATGTACTTGAACTTTGTGCCGAGAAATTAGAACCGGTACCACCAAATGAAAGAGAACAAAGATGGTATGAATATGTTGAAAGTTTGAATTGACCGGGTAGAAAAAGATGAACAAAAATCAAGTTAATACGATCATTCATTTAGAATTCTAAACGCCGTAGACAACAAACATGATCAATAGGCCTTTGCTTCCATTGTGTGACATAACATCATCCGTTTGCACGTCGAATTTAACAGATCTTGAACATATGAAAAAACATTCAGAGTTCAATTCGGCTTTTTAAATTAGTTCTTAGCTCTATTTGAGATTCTAGCATTGTACACCAATAATTAGAAAAAATATATTAGATTTATATTGTAGAATTTTAATTGACACAGAAGTTCAAATAAACATCCAAAGCATTGTACTGGGTTAAAAGTACAAATATCAAACGAAAACATGCATTCAAGCATATCATTTGATGAGTGGATACAGGTCATCTTCCCACAATCTATGTCCATACCTATGCTCTTAAAATCAGAACAGTGCCAGCGGTACCCCACACTTATTATAAACACAAGCTACAAGAATTGTCTGATTGATGCACTTGACCACATTAATTGTATTCATCAACATGCAATCGCCAAATAACGCTCAACATTCTAGGATGTAATTGTGGCTCTTTTTTCCACAACCCACCTGCTTTCTGTTTCCCAATTATTCTTGCGTATTTAATTTCGAACAGCTTTCATTCTCTTTCGACATACCATGTCAGTGTGACAATGTAAGTAACAGCAAAGCTCTCATCCTCATTTGCATCACCCTACACAGTCACACCCACATCAAAAACTAGCTCACATACCCATATCAATCTGACATCCAACCCAACACACACGCACGCTTACAGCTAATGCTATAAACAACCCATGCAGGTTCACACACACATGCATAGCCATATTATCCAGAAATCCTGACCATAACCGTACCAACACCTCCACGCGTTCAAGCCACAAAAGAGGCACAATAAATTTGACTTCAAAGCGAACATTGTACGGGCTCAGAAGAACATGTACAGTAGTGGCAAAAGGTTCCGTGACATTTTCGACTTCTTTTACTATATCAATTTTTTCAGCTTTAAATTGCACTATCGGAAAGAGCATAACAAATTGAGCATGGTTTATATGCTTTTAGTTTTGAAATCGTAGGGTATACGTGTTTTCTATAAAGGGCGATTTTATGCAGAAATACATGGTATTCACCGGGGACAGAGACAAATAAGTTCTTTTTTGAATCCATCTTGTAGAGCTAGCTCATTTCTACAAAATGAGACGTTTTGTAGTCATCTGATATGTGAAGTAAATGAGTTATCCGATGTTACAGAGAAGATTTCCAAAATCTCAATATATTTAAACTATTTTCACTCGAAAATATGAATAAAAACAGTTTCTCTATGACAGAGTCGAACAATTCGTTTAGTTCACATTTTAGATGGCTACAAGACGTCTCATTTTGTAGAACTGAAGTAAGTATTACATAATGTTTTCGTAAAAGTTCTCAATGTATTTGATTTTCCATTGACATTTGGTGAACTTACCGAATTTTATATCTGTCGATTTTTAAGATATTCCTACATGACGTTTACTTTTCGAAAAAGTCATATTTTTGAATAGTGTCCTGAAACTGCTTCTACTTAAAAGACTCACACGCGATAACTTGAATAAAAACGTTCAGGATTTGCAGACTTTGTGCTTCCGAAAGAAAAACTTTTCAAAATGTTTTCCTATGGTACAATAATAATATCTTAAATGAATTTCAGTTGACTGAATAAAATTAAAACAAATTAGTTGCAATAAAATATATATTTTGTTTAGCAAGTTTTTTTTTTTTATTTAGGTATATAAACTTTATTTGAATGTTGATTTAGGAAAATCAATAATTATTTTTAAATAGATAATGCGTCAATTTTTTTTGAATATATGTCAATCTTTCTTCAAGTTCTATTTCTAATAAAATTTAATATTGTTGTTTTGATACTTCGTTATTTATTTAGTGTCCAGAAAGTCGTTAACCAAAGAAAAATTTGAATATCTTTATTGTATATGAATGAAAGAAGCTGATTTTTTTCTGAGAGTAAAAGACAGTTTCAAGTTTATATTCGTCAATGAATAGTCCATTCAGGCACATAAAACTAGTAAACTTTTGTTCACTATCTCACAAACGTTTTTCACTTTATTTATTTGTCAAGCTGTATAGCTGATGCATGATATAACAACACTAGTATGAGAGAAATTGTCCTTCATTATCCAAGTAATCATAAAAACTTTGGACAGCAATAGTTAAACTTAGCGGATGATTTAGTTTTTAACACAAAATCACAATAGTAGAACTATTTATAGATGGTTAATAAATCTTCATCAAAAATGTTTACTGATATCGTGAACAAAGATTTGCTGATTTTATATGTATAAAAGTAATGTTCATGAATGAATAAAACTTTGAAACTATCCTTTAACCTCAAAAACAAAAATCAACTCATTCCATTGAAGTACAACAAAGATATTCAAATTTTTCTTTGGCTAATGACTTTCTGGACACCATCTCTTTATATAGATATAAATGGTTGCTTTTTGTTCAATCATCACATATCGCATCTCAATTGTTATTGTACTCTTTTCAATGTTTCAAAGATTTATTCTTAAAACTGGCACAGCAACTTTTTATTTTAGAGTTTGGAAAAGTTTTCTTTTATCCTGAAAAGTAAGTCTATCTCCTGTAGAGATTAAATCTTTCCTAATTATATTCATGATCAAATGGATTTAACGAATATATTAATTGTTTGATAAGTTAGATGTTTACACATATTTGAAATAAAATTTGTTTGACGGTCTCTCTCATCTTTCGAAAGTATCTTTTGTAAAAACTAAAAAAAAACATTCCAATAAAGCGATTTCGTTCACTTTGATTGAAAGACAATAAAAAATGATTCTGATAATCAAATATTTATCTTATGCTGATCAAAATTCTAAGGATTAAATTGTCCAATATTTCAGTCTTATTTTACAACTTTGCCAATTGATCTATTTATCCAAACCTATGAAAAAAGGTATATTAAGTATCAAAATATAAAATTAGAGTTACAATTTACGATCAATGACCCTCGAAGAATATCAAGCACAACATTGAAAGAAACTCTTAAATGAACATAAATGCAAGAAAATCTCCGAATAGCTTTAAAAAAAAATCACCCTCACATTCACATTCTGTATTCATCATTAGCCAGATATTCTACTTAGACTATTTTACTGTGGATAGTCAATTTAATCGAAAAAAGAGCTCCATGATTGCACTGTCGACAAGTTCTGTCAAGTATAGATATGATTGCGCTAGTGGTGTAGTGGTATCACGTGGTATTAACGAGACTGAGATCCCGATGAAACATTCAGCAAAGCTGCGATATTTTAAACATATTCTCAAATTTTCTAAATCTACTAACAATGATGAGAATTATTGAATAACCGAAGGGTTCGAATCTCGGCTAGCGGATTGATGTTCACATTTTCAATTCTTTGAGAATTTCATTCTCTTGCTATTTCTGTTTTTCGTTTAAGTAATATGCGAACAAATTCTGCACGTTTTTTTTTATGAGAGAATAAAATATATTGCAGCACACATCTCGATGATTATGAAATTCTGCATGAATAAAGAACCATAAGTGAAATAGAAAAAACAATGCGTCTTTCATACATCCGATTGGGCGGATGAGACAGGAAAAAAATTTTTTCCAGCTACAAGGTGCCCGATGTATATTTATACGATAAAAAAACTCAATATCTCAAATTATCGTCCAGTAATGAGACTAAATCTTTGTCTCAGTGATAGAAAAGACTTCAAAGTTTGTTTTTTTTTCATTAGAAAATTGTTAATTATCATTGTTGACTTTAATAAATAAATGTAGCCTTTTCAGATGACTCAAAAAATGATTTTCGAGCGAGAATTATCAGATGATTAGTTGCTTTTGAATCTATAGTTTACAGAGTAGTAGAAGGTCATGAGACTAGAAGAACTTCCAAAGGCTTTGCGCTCTTAAATTTTGATCCAGATATTAAATTCTTCTAACTATTATTTCAGTGTCTATCTAAGAAAAAATCAAAGCAATAACCGATTGAATTGAAACTTACAGATTTGATACAGTTTTCTTCAAACTACAAAAATTATATTGACATATTTATTTTCTAACCCGTCTTTGCCGACATATAGTCGATGTAACAGAAAAGTACTCGACGAGTAGTACACTTTCATGTTATGCCAAACTTATCTCGATAAGAAATGATTTGAAAGTCAAAGTGTGAGCGTAATTATGTAGTCTAAAAAACCTGCAAGGTTTCAATTTAATTTGTCTTTGTTCAGAGTTTTGCTTGGATAAAAAAAATGAAGTACTTGAGCAAAGTACTTTTCTGGTTTTGATGAGAAAACTCTCATATTTTGAAAAATTCCTAATTCGAAATGAGACCCTTATGCGGGTTAAGTTTCGTGTCAAACGACGATTTCATTGAAAAGTTGGGCTCCTAGATGTATGAATTCAATAATTCAGTCAAAATTCAATAAGAGCACAAACTCTTTAGAAACTATTATTGTCTAGTGATTCTCTACTATTGGGTGAATATTTTTCTTTGTTTTGATTATTTTTAAAGTTGAGATTTAACTCGAGCAATAGCCCGTCGAATTTTCTACAAGATAAAACAGAAATAGGAAAAGAATAATATTCAATACACATTAATTCTATATGAGAGTGTTGAGAAAAGAATTAGATAAATGACACCTATCTATCGAGAGGTCCTTTGTATTATTTCTGTGCCAGTGAATGTTGCTATAAGTGACTATTTTTGTCAGAACAAAGTCATGAGGGTGCGACCATAGCTGTATGTGTGGGAGTGGATGAAGCTACGACTGAAGATGCACGTGAAAAGAATGTTCCTCTACACACACATACACTCTTACGATAAGCAAACGTGGCTTGTTTCATGTGGACTGTTGCCGTTCGAGTCTTCTTAGAACATGAAATTGCGAAGATCGAACCACGTTACGTATGTGTTTTGTTTATGCAAGATAAGAACGAGAAAAAAAAAGAAATTTATAAGCCTGGCAATAACCACTCCCGTAGTGCATAGTAGAGAATTGATTTAGTGTTAAGTTACCGCATGCCTCAAATGAAAACATACATTTCTTTCAAATTGAATAATTACAAAATAAGTCTATAAAGAACGCGTTACTTCTACTATACGACTGCATGCTTATTGCTGGTGATGATAACAACAGCAACAATCCACTTCTGACTAAGTCGACTTCTTTAATATATGCTGTTCTTTAGTCTTATGGCCAAACTGAATATTTCCTTTTGGCTACAAATATAGCTGAATTCTCGTGTAACGTACACCATAAATATTTAGGTAAAAACAAAGATATGCAGTGTAGTTGTGAGGGTATGGATGTGGATGAGTGCGAGAGAAAATAAGATCCACATCGACTCCCAGACACTATACTCACACTCATCAACAAACTACTCAAAAGATGCTATGATGTCGACGATGGACTCTTAATTGATTTTCTGCTCGGTTTCATTGAATTTATTGCACATGAGAACACGCAGAAAAGACAACACCAGGCACGATTGTGTGAAGCTGCTTTCAGAGTTTCTATGGCTGTGGTCACAGCATCACCGAAGATGACTTAGAGTCACGAAGTACGAAGAGTGGTAACGATGAGTAGCAGAAATATATTATCGAAGTTTCGTTTAGTTCCGGGCTCTAATCTAGAGCACCTAGTTGGAATAGGAACCGTTGTTGATGAAGAGTAGTAGTATAGAATGATTACTCAAAAGGTTGCCAGCGGTGCTATCAGAGCAGTTATGCTAATAGTAGCTATTGGTAACGTCTGGCTTTATGCTAATGTATAGAAGACATATAAGAGGCATAGAAAAAATAGCGGGAATCACCAGAGAGTGTTAGCAGGAACTCCAGTGTTGAAGCCGTTTAGAAGAAGTGAACAGATAAAACTGATTATTCATTTTTTAAATATCTTTTAGAAATAAAACTCGTGGTAAAATTTTAGAGCGACGTCTGTCGTTACAATCGAAACAAAGCTTAACTAAGTAGATATAGTTCGACCCGATCATTGTCACTAGTTTACAATTTTTCTTCAAGAAACGACTACCGGAGAGAGTTGAAGCACGAAAGTTTTTGTGAGCCCGAAAAATTCAAAAGCTAATTTTTTTTTGTAAAAATTGAACATCCGGCGGAAAGAAAGTCGCTTTTGATCGTCGAGAACAGGATCAAGCACGATGCGAATTATGTCTAAGCACAGCGCACACTTTCGAAACGCAAACTTGTTTTCAAAGTTAGAATAGACAATTCTTTTTTTGATTTGAATAACAAGAGTTGACTTACTTGGTCTTAAAAAAGTACGAAAAATCAGTTTTCTTCTCTGAAAAAACTTACAAAATGCCGTTTTCGACTCCTCCTTTTTTACATTCTCCTTTTCATGATTCAGAATATTTTTTTCTTTGCTCTTTGCTGTCTTTGTCGACGATAACCTCAGTCTTCTTTTGTTCGTTTTCTATTTCGATTTTTCAACCATCGTTCTGTCAGAGAGATAAATTTTTGCATTCTAACTCCGAATTGGTTTTTCGATTTTGAACAGGTCTACATCCGGTTTTTCTACTATCGTTTTCTGCTATTACATCACCTAGACGTTCATTCTCGTTCATCATTGTTTGTGATTATCATCATGGGTCTATGTTTTTTTTACGATCGATTATCCTCATTATTGCATTCCGTTCTCTACATTCTTTATAAACATACATTTACACGCTTACACAACCTGATCATCCAATTCAGATTACTTTAGTGCACTGGCATCAAGCTTAGATTCAGTGTTTTAAGCGGACTAGAAGGCTATTATAGTAGTTGTGAGAAAAAACTAGCTTGTTCCGTCTTTAAAAAGCTTCAGCCAGGCAGGTAATGTTTCGTGTTGTGAATACGAAGTGAAAATAATTGTATTCTTCTTCTTTTTCCTTCGTTTCTCTTCGTAAGCATGAATATGTACACATCATTAAACTCACCTTTGTGTGCGTCACTATTATTGATTCATACCTCGTGCATGTGTGTATACATGTTTGTTCGATCACAACAGTAAAAGGAGGGAATAAGAAAAAAAAATATTATCGAGTTTTTGTTTTTGTACTACCTTTGCGTTTTGATATGAGTGATGTGAATGAAATTGAAAAACATGTATTTCTCCGAATTTGATCATATATGTGTTTAATTCTAGACGAATAAATTATGCAGCTCGTCTTTGCCGATCATCCGGTTCCCTCCACTGTTACCAAATCAATTTTCTTAGCGGGTCCATCTCCGCGAGACAAAAGTGTCCTTGATTGGCGTCATGAAGCTCTCTCGTGTCTCTCCTCCTCACCAATCAATTACGATGGATCTGTTTTCATTCCAGTTCCTGAGCAGCGTTTCTACGGCACAGATCATAATCCTTCCACATGGACCTACGACAATCAAATTTCATGGGAATGCGAATGTCGTCACGTAGCTGATTTGATTGTCTTTTGGATTCCTCGTCACATCGACGGACAAATGCCGGGATTTACCACGAATGTGGAGTTCGGTGAAGATCTTCATTCCGGCAAAATTGTCTACGGTCGTCCTGAGAATGCTGAAAAATGTCATTACTTAGATAAACGTATGAAAGAATTGAAATTACCCGTTTTTACTTCGTTAACAGATACACTTCGTCATGCTGTGTCTTTACTTGGCATGGGAGCATGCCGAAAAAATGGCGAAGTTTACGTTCCACTATTCATCTGGGAAACAGAACAATTCCAGTCATGGTATTCCAATCTGAAACTAGCAGGAAATCGTCTGGAGAAAGCAAAGCTATTACACCATGTCAAGTTGAATAGTCATAGACAAATCTTCTCCTATGTGCTGTGGGTCAAAATTTGGATTGAAGCAGAGAAGCGGTATAAAGAAAATGAATTCGTCTTCGCTCGTAAAGATATCAGTACAGTTTTAGCTTATTACAAAGATAATGACGAGGATATTAAGATTGCTATAGTCAAAGAGTTTCGTAGTCCTGTTAATAACTCAGATGGCTTTGTCTACGAGCTACCTGGTGGCAGCTCGTTTAGTCCGAACACGGATCCACAACTCACTGCTAAACACGAACTAGAGGAAGAATGTGGTATAATCATTAAGGATGTGTCACGTTTCAAGTATGTTGGACAACGACAATTGGCTGCTACATTATCCTCACATCGAGCACAGCTCTATAGTATTGAGCTTACGAAAGGAGAATATGAGCAAATGTTGAAGAACGAAAAAAGTGAGAGAGCATTCGGAGTAGATATGGACAGTGAAAGAACTTATTTGAAGATGATCAGTATTTCACAGCTACAACATAGTTGTCTCGATTTTTCAATGCTTGGAATGATCTATCATGCATTGTATTTGAATAATCAAGATTAAATATAAATTAATATAAGCACGCTTCTAAACATTCTGAACAATGTGTTAAATTTTGCTATTTTTTACAGTATTGTATCATCTGTGGTCTACAGCGAGCTCACTTTCCTACAAATATTTTAGCTGTCTTGAAGAAAAAGATAGTTTTCTCTTCGTCTGCTTTGTGCTTCACTCTAAATATTCATGATTCTTATGGTTAATAAAGCTTACAAAAGAAAAGTTCAGTTTTGATTTTTTCATCTCATGCGGGACCTCTATTTCTTTCACACACTGTTGCTGAAAGCACCGATTTTATTCTCATAATTTCATTTTATTTGACCACTATTTTCTTGTTGGTAAGGTACTGTAGTAACACAACTGATGCAAATGGCACAGTATAGCTGAAATATGGTCCACTTACAATATGACTCAAAGCAAAGAAAAGCTAATTTGAGCTCATCCTATAGACTATACGCTTGTGTTTTTTTTCATGGACTCATTTAGTATTTACGTTTTTATAAACCAAGAAATTTTAATTTAAGAGCAGTGAAAGTGTATATGTAAGGAATGATGCAGGGCATTGTTTTTATTTCTTCTGTGCTTACCCGAGACGCGAAAATCTTCTTTCTGCCGAATCTGAGACATTCTTATAATTTAAAGTATTGTGGAACGACTTCAGTGTGTGTCGAATGCGGATATATGCTGAGCGGTTCAAGTTTATCATTTTAGCCTTGATTATGTTCATATTCGTATCAAATTATTTGAATTTCTATTTAGATTTTTAATATTATATAAAATTAATTAATGTTTTTTTTCTTATTCTCGTTCAAAAAGATATTTGTCATGAGATTTTTGTTAAGCTATATTTTCCAACCTCAATTTGTTATAGATGAAAGTTGATTTCACACTACTAATTTATCTCGTTTATTACAGAATCATCACAGCTATATATAGGATAAGGAGCAACCCCCTATGTTGAAAATATCCGTACAAGATATATGAAAACTTCTAGCGGGCCTAATATTGGAAAATATCTAACGAATATAAGTATAGGAAAATACCTAGCTAGAGAACAGAAAGAGAACGTGACATGTGTATGACAGAAAAGAATGACACATATAACAGTAAGAAAGAAGAAAGAAGATCCCACCCATATATGATGATCATAACGACAACGGAAGAGATTCATATCACCACCTAACATTTCAATAAACAATTTTATTTTTATTTTTTTATTTTCAAAATAACTACTTAGATATTGAATAGTTAAAGTTAGAATCAAATATTGAAACAGTTAAATTTGAATATAACCAAAACTGTTGACAAAATACTAGCCAAATCAATATTAAGTATCACCTGAAAACCAATGAAAAGATCAACACTAATGATTTCTCTTAATAAAGCTATTAATAGATCATTTTATCATATTTATTTAATAACAATATAGACACATTCAATCATGGATGGAGACCTTATTATCGTCTTGTAAATCTTATGTTACTCATGCTATATAATACATTGTTAGTCATGTACAAGAAGTTCTATGAAAGCAAAGTGTCCATCATGTTCGAAAGCTTGTTTTTACTATAATAATATGACCTACGATCTTACGTGGGATACTTCAAATACTTTAAGCAGTAAAATATTAGAAACATGAAAGAAAGATGTTTCTTTTCACAAGTTTGACAATTGTTTTTAATAATTTTCTTCATCAAAAAGGGTTGAAAATAAAATCCAAGACATTATTTTGATGTCTTGTAAAAAAAACTCATTAAGTCATAGTACCCTATATAAGTTTAGAGCAGTTAAATTTTTGTTTTCTTCTTAATGCTAATAGCTAGCAAAAATCTAAAAAAATTAACATTTTTAAAGCTGAAAGGACCCTCTTTCATGATTAATAGACCGAATACTCCAAAAAATTGCTTGGGTGAGAATCTGCAAAAGAGCAAGACTCTCAAAGCCAACTTTTGACGTTTATTCGACGCTTTTTGGAAAATATTTTATTTGTTAGAGCAAAACAAGAAGGTTCCAAAGCGCCAAACATGGCAAAAAAAAAGAAATTTTCAATAAAAAGAAAAGAAAAATGGTTTTCTTAGCTGACTTTAAAAGAAATGCAATTCGATGAAGAAAAATCATGAAAAAGTCGGAGACATTGTATTTTGCTGAGAATTATTTGCTCTCAAATAATAGTGTTGATTCTCCGCAGACCTTCATCCAAGAAGTTTTGTTCGAGTCGTTGGGCCTACCGATACCGATCGTGATAGAGAATCCTTTTAGCTACATAAATGTCGTTTGAGATTTTTGATAGCAATTACCACCAACAAGATGACTTAAAAACACAACTGCTTTAAACTGTTTCCGGCACTATATTTATCTTATTTCATCAGTTTTTAGTAAGACATTAAATAAGAAGGGTTATTATTTAAATGAATAAATATGATTATTAAAACCAATATGACCTGCCAATAAAACAATGAAGTACTTTTTCTTGGCATGCTGAATAACACAAAGAGAAATTCTTGCGCATCTTCAATACAGATAGTTTTTATGTGACAAATCAGTCTGCCATTTTATTATGCTGAATATGGCCAAGACATAATTCATTGTTCTCTGAGATCACTGGCAAAGTTCGATAGATTATTTCATTGACTTAGATATTTAATAAAAACAACAAAAAAATCAAGATTGTTAATAACGGGTTGCAAGTCGAGTGTGAGTGTGGGTCACTGCAGATGATCACGTCTACACCTAACAACCCACACTCACATCACACCTCACATCCACACCCATAATTCATACCCCACACCCAAAACAAGACATCCATACCTTTTATGATGTATACGACTTTGTGTGATAAGTAATGAAATCTTATCTTATCAAATGCATGAGACAACTGACTCAAGCAAACAACCAAATTTTGTTTTCTAATGTGACCATTTTAAACATGTTTTTGCTTCATCGTTGGATATTTCAAAAGACGGATACACCAGAAGATGTGCATCAAAACAGATGTGTCTTGTACGAGAAACATAAACCACAGGACGAAAGCAGTAACTCAATCAAGCATCGACAATATATTTGTGATTTAAGCTCACGTTATCCATATATTGATATTGGATTAGACAACTCAATACTGCCCCAACCCTTTGCCGTTTCAATATTATTGAATGATAAAACCTATGACATGCTGTAAGTACTATTTTGAATAACAGGTGAAATAAATAGCATCGTTCAATTTTTAGCATCAATGATTATATTCAGACGGCTGATATATTGGAACAACTAGTTTCACTTGGTGTACTCATTCGAGAAGATGCCGCACGCGCCTATTTAAAAAGTTCTGATGGTCATCAAATGTTTGAGCTCGAGCAAAAAATCCCTGTACAGTTCGACAATTGTCGACTTATCGTGCAAAAAAGAGAAAGACCATCGGACACAATCTGCATTTCCATATTGGGAATCGTGGATAAGGATGAACTTATCGAAGCTCAACTACAAGACACGGTTACCATACTGAAACTCAAAATTTTGATTTATTTTTCTATTCGACCAGATCGTTGTTCTCTCGTTTTTCGCGGCGAACCACTTCACGAGCAGCAAACATTGATTGACTGCAACATTCGACATGGATCTAGAATATTTTGCTGTCGAGTGTAATAAGAAGCACGCATTTTTTACAAAGAATGAATAAAATCACCTAAAGAAAACGGAAAAATCCCATATTGTAGAATGAAAATCTCTACTAATCGTCTGGTTGAGGGTGTTAGTGTAGATATAAACATTCTCCAAATCCGTAACAACATACGCACGTTCTCGCAGATATGATTTGTCATACAAAATATTTGCTTACGTTGTGAAGCCTCCTTGATGATAACACTGAACGTTTTGCCTAAAATGAAACCTCACTCGCTAACAAGTTCTGAAGTACAACCAAGGAAATACTCAATGATTGAGACCCAAAACTTCAAACACGTAAAATCTAAAAATGTTTCGTGTTTGTTACGCGTAATTAGATTTGACTTGTTATTGTGTTTTATTCGTCTGTGCTGTAAAGCAGCGTTTTTAACACTGATGTCGTCAGGTTTTTATTTTATATTCTTTCATCATCAAATATACAGTCTTGGAAAATGTAGTTTGATAGCATCATTCAACATCAGTCATATTACGTAGGTTTTATACAATGTATTCGGTTAGGATTTGACTAGAACGCTTTAATTTGTTTTATATACTGGATATGCCTTCTAACTTTATTTCTGATGATTTCATTAAGATAAACTTTTTGGGATTGATATGTTGAAGGACTATTTTTCTAAAAGACTTATACAAACTAAATGTCCTTAAAATTGACAGTAATAAGATTTTTGTATTCAGAAATGTCGCTACTGATCTCTGAGTACAAATATATCATGACGAATTGAACAATTGCTTGAATTGCTAGCATTATGCATAATTTCTTGTTCTTACGACATGAATGTTTGCCAGATTATTATCATGTTATCAAACTGCTATTGTATAGGCCTACCTTTCAAACCATATTTTCTCGCATCAATTTGCCGTCTCTTCCATCTCAATAAGAATAAAAGACATTTCGAAATTGGCAAGAATGTTACGAACAATGCTCGATGTCGAAGTGTTGGTTGTAGACTTGTCGTTGAACAAAGTTGATTCACAGTCACTCAAAAAAATATTATGAAACAATTCTTGGGAGCTTCATATTGAAATGAATCGATTACTTCACCGAAAAGAAATTTTTTCGTATGTAAGCGACTCATATTGTCCTTGACGCATAAGAATTGTTCTGAAAATAAGTTTCATGCACATGGTGTACAGAATGAAATGTAATATGCCTGCTGATTTATGCAAATGTGAGAAAGAGAAATCGAAGCGATACTTTATACTGTAGGCACGTTTAACAGAAAAAGCAACAGATGAAGGTGAACACTAATGCCATATTGTTGTTTTTTTTAATCAAAAATCACTTGCTTCATCTTTTTTTAATGGAGAACACATTAGTGCCATATAAGCTTTACTTCTCAAGTTATCACAACTGATGTAGTATTTCTCTACTTGTTTGTGTTGTAGCACATAAGCGTTATCTTCGTCGAGCAACTCAATGATTGGTGTGAGTGGGGTGTAGACTTTGATTTTCTTTTCATTCACACTCCAGAAATCATGCCGAGTTTCACAAGGTCACTACTCTTAATATTCATCACATTTGAGTTTGTCAAAAGTAATCCAGCACGCAGTGTGAAGTAGATCCGTGTGACATGTCGAGGATTAATGAAACGTGATGATACTGACCTCACACGATGTCGCACACACTCATGATCGGTTTTAAATTTTTATTAACTCTTGTCCAAAATCATATTTTTTTCATATTCATTTTATTTGATATATTTTACAAAAAAAGAAATGCGAAATAAGACGCTTGATTTTTCTCAGACTAGCACAATCGGTTCCTTCATTATTATCTTCCATCTAAGAAGTAAACAGAACAGAGATATTAACAATAGAAAATAATTAATGCTTCTGAAAAGTCCAGGATTAAAGTTTCCAGGTGGCGGAGATTGTTCGCAATATTTGCCACTATCTGTGTGATTGATACAATCCCACGATAACGTATGACTTTTATCCATTCGTAATTTTAGTCCCGTAACATTGACAAGTTGCTTCGAAACTGTAGTATTCGAGAGCATTTGTTTGCCATCAACAGTAAAAGTTGCTGGCATATGATCAAATCCATATATCACTAGTGAATCTAATATTAAGTTTGACATATGAGCATAGTTGCTTTCGACAACATTCATTTTCAATTGCCGATCCTGTGAAGACCATTGGAACGTCGCGTAATAGTAGGATTTTGATTCGATCGTATCAATCGATTCACCATCATCATAGAATAGTTCACCTTCGGCATTTCCATTGGCATTCAATACAATGATCAGACCAAATGGTTTCTCTCTAGTATCAAAATGAGAAATCCATGTAGGTAACAGAAAATCATCTTTCCACTCACCGAGAGTATTTTGTGTTATTTGCTGGCTCTTGAGTAGGAATGATTGCACCACCTCGTAGAAAAATTGGAATCATATTCAATGGTGCATCTAATATGATAAATTGCTTTTCAGACGACATTCGAACACCTGTATAGTAATCGTACCAATCCGACGAAGGTATATAGGCTTGAACTCGTCGAGAACCATCATCGGTTACTGGTGCTAACATGATGTGCTGTCCGACGAGAAATTGTAGAAAGATATCGAGTGTATTTTTATCTGTGGGATATTCATGAAATAATGGACGAATCACTGTTGAACCTTGAGTATGAGCTTTGTAGAAGAGTGTATAATAGTAAGGAAGAAGAGTATAACGAATACGAAGAGCCAAAGCCATAATTGCTGTAGCTGACGGCGACCAAGCAGCAGGATCTTGATCAGGTGTCTTCCAGATATTATGCTAGATGATCAATAAAATCGATATCATCGCAATGGAAAATGATACAATGTGCTTACATTTCGAGAGAATGGATAGAAAGCTCCGACTTGCATCCATCTAAATGACAACCAGAATTGTCAAAAATAGAGCAAGGAATTTGTTCAGATTTCTTTCTCTTACCGAATACACATTTCTTCAGTAGGTGATTTATCAAAGCCACATATATCTGCGCCATTAAATGGAATGCCAAACCAATTAAATTCTATCATTCCAATCAATGATTGTTTCATCTCAAGCCATGAAGCTTCATTATCACCTAGCCAATGGCCACCCCATTGACCCGAACCAACAAAAGTCGATCGAGGTAATATCATACTTCGTTTACCAGTAGCTGACTGTATGGCATCTAATGTAGGTTTCGTCTGAGACCATCCATAGAGGCTAGAAAGACCAAGAGTATATTCTTTGAGCACAAAGAAACTAGGCGAACTCATACCTGTGTACATCATAATGGCGATATTTGGGTTTTCCAGTGCTGGGATCGATTTCACCCTGCAGAGCGGTCATGCACAGTGTGCGATCAGAAAGACGACCAGTACGATTCATCGTTTCATCATAACGAAATGCAGCCTTAGTGCGATAAGGGGGATCGTCCAACTTGTTTTGCGGACATTTTAATGTATAATTCGTGCCGGTCATATTCCAATTCCAAGCAAAGTCATCGTTTGTATTGAAAAGTGCTGCGCAAAATAATCTTCAGCTCATATAGGATATCATGTGAAGAATACTTACCTGGTTCATTCATATCGATCCAAAGTCCATCGACTGTCAAGTTAATACGATGAAAGTCTTGGATCCAACGTGACCACCATGTTCGAGTTCGATTCGTAAAGAAATCTATTTTGTAAAAAAAGAAGCACATTTGTATTTCATCGCTGTCTTTATCTTGAGAGATAATGATTTACCTGGCATAAAGAGTTCTCCGGGCCAACAAATACCTTTCATTAATCTTTCATTTTCCCATTTAATAAAAACATCTTCTTTAATACCTTCGATGGTTGGTACATAGTACTTCTGATCATCGATTGTGCCTGGATCCAATATAACAATCGTTCTCATTCCATCAGTACGTATTTGAGAAAAAAATTCTTTCAGTCCACGATAATTAATCGGATCGATAGTAAAATCTTTTTTTGCGTCCATATAATCGATATCTGCGTATTGAACATCAAGTGGAATGCCTGCATCTCGATTTCGTTTGTTCACCATTTGCATATGTGTCAGATTTCCATAATCCAATCGAGACAAATGAAAACCAAGTCCCCAATACGGTGGCAAAAATGATCGACCAACAAGCCATGTATATTGTTGAATGACCTGTTCAGGTGAAGGACCCAGAAAAACGAAAAAATCGAGAATACCACCGATGGTTCGAATGGTCAACGATGGTTCCGGTCCAAATGAATAATCCATGGCATTTGAATTAAGTAAGAGAACTCCGTGCATTTGACCCGATGGAATTTGAGTTTTGTTCGATGTTTGTTGCTCCATCACAAGATAAAAAGGATGAGTACCGTAGTGATTCGCATTCGCATCCCAATTTATAGCTTAAAAAAATGAAATCTTTTTTTATTCGCTTGATTCAAATGAAAAATTGCAAAATAGTCAAGACATTTTTTTTCTACGGCTAACCTTGATCTCGAGCGAAGATACCCCAAATTTTACGCTCTATGATATTATGTTTAAGTGTCTCATGATTGTTTTCTCCAAAACCGTAAACATGAGGAGATTGAAGTCGAGTGACAATTTGAAGAAATTGGTTATTTAGAACAAGACCACCTATTGATGTGTCGAATAGAGTAGTCGAATTAGTACGACGTCTTATTCTAAACGAAAAAAGATTGTCACGTGTGTTATCTGTTGAATAAATGAATTCATATAGTGGTAATGACGCTTGACCAGACGAGGCTGTTAATGAAATTGGAACCTAAACGAGAGAGAAAAAAAATCTAATCCGATAAATATTCTTTGTCAATCTTACTTCATATCGTGGATTATCAGCATCATACAATTTAAATCTGACTATATCGTTAGTATAGTATTGAATATCGAGTAAAATATTTTCAATAGGTTCTGGAAATGGACTTGCTATGGCTTGATTTCGTTGTAAACGTAATCGAATTCCAGTAGGTGTTTGTTGTACATCTTGTTTTAATAGATAACCATAAGTAGGTCGTAGATAACATTGAATAACACTTGAATTTGCCATATCGTCGAAAAGACAATTACGAGCAAGACAGGCATCTTTTGAAAAATTCGAATATTTTGATTCAGCTTCTGGATAACAATCGATTCGATCAGTGACTGCTGCTGCTGCTTGGCGTTCGCTACGACTAGGATGACCAACGACGGATATGATTACAATGATGAATGTCAAAAGAATTAAAGAATAGCGTGGAATTCTCATTCTTTGGCACTGATGCAGAACCTACAGAAAAATAACTTCATTAGAAGCAAACTCCATCTTTTGCACGCAACACAGAGTTTAGATTAGGACTCGTCTTTTTTTTGCATATTTGACTGACCTTTTATGTTATTTTCAACTTTAAAACAAGGAAATCTGAGATTTATTATCATTTAGTTGGAAGAAATTTTTTTTTAATCTTTGCTTGAATTGAAAGCAGTTTTTCGTTTTGATAGAAATTGTGACAATAAAATGCTCACCCTATTAAAGATTGTCTCTCTTCGTTTTTTTCCATATTCTTTGATTGGAACCATTTGCATTATTTTTCTTTTTAGTTATAGCTCATTAATGATTACGTTTAAATAGTTAAGAAATATTTCAAAAGCACATCTGATCAATTATATATAGTCTCAAAGTAAAAATAGAGAAAAAAATGCACTTATTTTCATCAATTTAGTTTGCTACCTGAAATATTTTTTGCCCGTAGGCGTCACGATAAAATGTTGATATCAGACAAGGGCATAACTATTGTCTATTTTTGGAGACATTCTCGATTGATACGAAAGGTAAGTGAATGAAAATATCAATCAGCGCCATTACATACCTTTAATTAATAGAACAAAAATGCACTCGTATGGCCTTTACTTTTCAAAATGTGATCTAATCATGATGATGCAGAAGTAAACAGCGATGGAGTATAACAATCGCAAGAGATCTTGAATATCATCGAGTATTAAAGGCATTCTTGTCCTCACTTGTTGTTTAGGTATTTAAAAAGATCAGCCGCAGAAAGCTTTTTTCATAAGTTTCATGGAAAATTTTGCGTTTATTTTTTCTTAGACTCATTTTGGTGTAACATTCATGAATTCGAATAATGTCAAGCTTTTCTTTCTAGTTATTTGCAAAATATTAAGCAAAAACTGAAATTTCTCGATTTGTTGAGAATTTATCGTCTTATGTATTCGACTTTTTCGTATATCGTCAACGAGTTTCATTTTTAAGCGTTACCCAAACAGTCATGTTCGAAAACAATATAAACCATCAGACTTTTGATGAGATCCTGCTTTGCACAGAAAAGGGTATCGCTCTTCTGAATTCCCAAACTCACACCCACAGGCAATCTAATTATTCATTATAAACATGAAACATGATTCCAATGTTTAAAGAGAGACATTCACCAAATATGGAATGAAACCTTTAAAACAACACCAATCGTTAACACAAAATTCATTGTCGAAAATTGCAACAGTCTGAATATGACAAAAGAACTAGTGCGTAGACATTCAATTCACATGACATCAATGCTTGCTAAACGAAATGGTGCTGAATAAAACACATTATAATTTTTTTTTTATGCAATAGTAAGATATAGACTTACATCTTATATCTAGAGATCTATTTTCCATATATCATCATACTTTTTCTTGTGTTGTAATTATTTGAAAAAAAAATAAAAGCTTAAACATGATAGCTCATTAGACAATAACACAAATCGAACTAAACACTATTATCGAATCATGCAAAATAATCATTCGTCAGAAATCATATCGTTTACTTTATGAAGCATGCAAGATTTCTCCGAGTACTTCAAACGTGATCACAACAGCTCCACCACTCGCTTATAAAAAGAACAGATATTGATTCAAAAACCATCTGATGAGATCCTTAAGCAAGATCGAAACGCATCAAGGTTGCTTTGAACTAACTCATACCCTCAACCTATTATTTATCCCTGACTAAGAATTCCGATGCTGTCACTAATCGTTATAAGGTAGCGGGAAGTATTCTACAAGTGTTGAGCAGATACATTTGTCATAATGTTTGTCAAACTCATCCATGGTAATTATTTCGATTTCAGACATGAAATGTTTATCCACTGCTGCATTACTGATGGAGAGTTACTCAACAGATAGTAGCATAATCACTTTGGTTAGAAGTAATGTTCGAAGTTAATATCAGTCTAAGTATGTCTTTTTTATATTTTGATCAAAGACGTCCGAAATTATATAACTACTTAGTTATCCTACGATGTTTTCTACGATTGATGGTTGTACATATGGGTTGATATTGAATGATTATATGGCGTTTATCTTTAGTAGATTTTATCTTGTTTTCTCGCAAACACACCTAGTATGAATTCCACACACTGAAATTCAGAATGTTTTTTTCTTGCCCACTAACTCTTCATTAAAATCACAATTATAGAAGAATAGATGCGACAAACAGCATCAATACTATTGAAATTAATAGTTTTCGTATTGGAATGAATTAGAGAATTAATCAAAGAAAGGATGCTATCTCTCTCGTTATAGCAAATAGTCGATAAGAGTGATTTTTCAAAGAAAAACTAAAACTAATTAGGTATCAAAAAAAAATCAGGTAAAAGTTTTTAGTCGATACAAGCTTAAAACTTCAACTTTTTGAGCTACAATGGGCGATTTTTGATCAAAATAACTTTTTACACACTTGTTTGCATAAACATGACAAAATTGGACACACAAATGAATTTTAAAAAAAGTAGAAAAATATGAACAAGAACATGACTTTTTGTACGTGTTTTGAACAAACCGACAAAGGATGTATAAAAAACGACTAAACGCCGCGTTTTCTGTTCGAAAAACAAAAACTCAGTATGTCTGCTTGCTTGAATATTGATGACTTTGAAGAGCATGCATTTTATTTGTCCATTTCATTATTAGAAACTTTTGTTTTTTTTAAATTTTAGTCATCATTACTCTGGGGAATATCATTAAAATGGTGTGAAATACATTATTTTTTTTTCACCTTTTTTATTGCATGAGACGTGATGAAACACATTTTTCTCATGTGCGCATTCGATTTTTTCATATGCATAGAAGTTTATAAGCTTAAAAAAGACACTTCAATTGAAATCCAATATTTTCAATCAATATAGCAATTGACTGTGCCTCTTACCTATCTTGTTGCGAAAGCAGTAGTGTTTAATTGCTTTTTTTCAATTATCCATTTCAAAGGACACTATTCGTTTCAACATTCACTGTTTTTGTTTGATTTATTCAAAGAAGCCATACTCTCATGGGTATTGATGCAAACATTGTGAAGCTTTGATTATCAGCATTCGAAACAAAATTTTCTAAGCAGAGATGTTCAACAGTCGTAACTGAAATGCAGTGATCACACGGCCAACAGTAATTCGTCAATCGAAAAATTCTTCGTTCGTACTACAGTCTGTAAAAATTTCTCGACAACGTGAACATCGTTCAATTGGCAACTCAAAATCGAAGCAACTGGCAAAATCAACTGGAATCATTCGTATAAAAGTTGGCCCAACAAAGAATCATCGTGACTCAGACAGAAAGTTAACGAACAATAGACAACATTCGGTCAGCTATTTCACTGTTTCAGTTTTCACTACACTTCCTCTTGTGAATAGTCTTTTCCAATAGACGTATTAGAGCATGCGATCGTCAAGCAACCCATACGATCATCGGCCAATCGGATTTCAGTCGATTTAAGAAAAATTGCACCAAAGCAAGATGATGTAACAAAAACTGCTCAATCCTATACATTGCCATCATCTCAGGTGAGTGCTGTCTAATATCAAGATCGTAATTGATAAGCGCGAGCGTAGATGTGGGGTGGGTGTAGGATATGATGTGGGTTTGTGGATATGAGAGTGAGTGTGAGTATAGGCGTAGACTTGGTTGGATATCTTTTCTTTACGCATTCGCACACAAATACACGCATACACATACTTATCCAGATCCTTGAGATCGTAGAGTTTCATCAGCTTCTAAAGTCTCTTGCATTTCTTGTGTGCTGAGAATTTCTTGCATTGTGATTCATCTAATATTAGACAGTAAGCTATAGGACGTTCATGAAGTGTGACTGAGTGCAATTCAAGCTATCCGAATAGGCTCGCCGTTTTACATTTCGACCAAACAAGTACGAAGGAAAATATTAGCACAAGGAAACAAATCGTCCATTTTCTAATATTTCTCTCTAAAAATCTGTATAAAGATATTTTGAAGTCTTCTTTTCCGAACTACAGACACGTTCTAATATTTTGATAATAACGGGCTTATATCATTGAGCTTTACAAACCCT
>CAJNSZ010000892.1:20025-45643 GCA_905329745.1 Rotaria sp. Silwood2 | reverse complement strand
GTTTCCTCAATTTATATTAATTAAAAATTTTTAAATAAAATTCTTATAATCTAAAATTTTGTTTTTATCGACACTATGTATACAAACAGGAACGTTTTGTTTAAACAATATATATAAAACAAAGTTTTTGTTCACCTAGCATTGAATGATTTGCAACCAATCTATCTCAAATAAATCTATATCGTATTACAAGTAGTAATAGAATGCAACTGATAAAATATTTTTCGTTAAATTTGAAGACAAAATTCATGAAATCGACCAATTCAACAAAATATGATGAGTTCATATGGTTTCCAAAAGAGATTAAAATATTTTAGAAAAAGGTCTCAACAAAACTTTTGACTATCTCTTAGAGAGACAATTGAACTTTGTAGAAAAATCATGCCAACTATTGTAAACATTTGATGAAATAAAAAAAACATAATTCTTTATCTTTTATATTTTTATTAGTCAAAGTTTTTCTTCAATTCTATTTATTGAAAGTTTTTTTTTCATTCAACTTTGATCCTTTTTCGTATTTGAAAATCCTTTGAAACGATATTTCATTGATTAAAATGAAAATGTTTATAAAGAAAAATTTAATGTATTTTTCAAAAAATAAATCTAAATCATGAAGTTTAAGAATTGCATGTTATAAATAAAAGTCATTCATTTACATTCAAACTATAATGTCTTGGTATTTTTTTATTTTTCTACTATTTCGATTTGATTGACATCACAATATTATGCATAAAAATCAAATGGTAATATAAGTATCGGATAAAATATTTATTGGAAAAAAGTAACTAACATTTATGACATGAAAAATTTCTCTCTATTTTTTTTCTCCGGAAATGTTTCCTGTCAACAATAGCTTAGTAACCGGTTGACTATAAGTTAGACTAGCCTGCTGACATATTCTCATTTAATTCTTCATTATAATCAAACTTCATCTCTCTTCAATAAAGAAAAAAAAACGACCATGAATTCAATCACCATCGCTCTTTATTGTTTGATTTTTCTTGGTAAGTTCAAATTTTCAGTAACTTAATTCATTCTTTGGATAAAAATTGTTTAGTTGTACAACAAGGAATTGATGCTATCAATTGCTATTCTTGTGGTATGGGTACGGACGGATGTGGTCCATCATTTAATACAAAAGGTAGTGGAGTCATAACCACAACATCCAATACAAGTGCCACTTTTTGTTCGGTAAGTATATTGTTAATGTTCTTGTAAAATTTTGATTTGTTTTCTTTATAGAAAACAGTAGTTACTAGCAATACCAATGCCATATTGCGCAGCTATGGTACTTCAGGAACCTGCACTGAGGGAAGTAGCCTAACCAATGGTGTACCCTATTACCTATATTGCTGTACAACGGATTTATGCAACGAAGCTTCGATGGGAAAGGCAAGGTTCATCTTTGTGGTGATTCCAGTACTCATCAGCCTGTTATTGATCAAATAACATCAACGGTGATTTTTTTAAAATGACAAATGACTACTCTTCTTTCTTCTTTTCACTTAATCATCATTAAAGTTTTATGTGCTTTTCTTAGTTCTATTTTTTTAAAATAAATATTCACGATGAGTTTGAAAGATCAATTTCAAAAAAAAAAAACTCGTCATTTGTTTGTTAAAATATAAATTGAACTCGACTAATTCTTTAATGTCAAGATCATTTACTCATAAAGTAAAATTATTGAGTATATGTATCGAGAAAAAACAAACTAAAAAGTGTATTATATTTCACACGATGAACAACAACTATTCATCAACCAAACATTTCGCAGTAGTAAAATAAAAGCTCCGATGATATAAACGTTGTGGTGAATAAGAAGATACTTCACAACTCGAATCTATTTTCCTAGAATAATTTAATGACAAAGTTGCCATATGACTGCTCAATGGATGCATCACATAGTTATAATCACAAGAAATATGAATTCAATTTGAAATAAGAAAGTTAAGTATTGTGTTAAATCAATTCGTATTCATAGCGTAATGAAAACCTATCGAAAACGTTTTAATTAGAATAGAGCTTTATTGACATATAAGATTGATTTTTTTCCGTTAAATCGGGTTTGATTAAAGCTATGTTGCATAAAAATGCCATGTTGTTTACCAGAATCAATTCAATGGAATAAAAGCAACTTATTCTATGTGATTTCAAAATTATCAAGATCGTTTAATTTTTCTATTTGAAACATTTTTTTGTGTTTCGACTTCGCGACAATTTTCATTCACTGTTGAGTTATGAGTTTTCTTATATTCCGTCAGAGAAAAAAACAGGATGTTTCGAGTAAGGATAGTGTAGTGATATTTTAATAAAAATTGTATAAGCACACAATAAAGATTGTCATAAATCTCATCGACATATAGTTTTTTTTTATAATAATAGTTTATCAACAGAAGGTAGACGACACAATCATCTTTAGTCAATTGACCATTCTCACAGAAACAATGAGAAAAAAATTAGAATGTTTCTACTATTTAACACGATCTTGATTTAAATCACTACAATCGATGGTTGTACTCTTGATTCGTTTACTGTTCGTCTCAATGGAATTACTTTAGCATATTGAATCATGAGTAATTGATCACTGATTGATATTCATTTAAGTCGAGTCATATTTTAAAAT
This sequence comes from Rotaria sp. Silwood2, assembly GCA_905329745.1. Taxonomy (NCBI): domain Eukaryota; kingdom Metazoa; phylum Rotifera; class Eurotatoria; order Philodinida; family Philodinidae; genus Rotaria; species Rotaria sp. Silwood2. The sequence goes on along the minus strand of CAJNSZ010000892.1, from coordinate 43,020 downwards.
TTGGAGATTTAAAATTAATCAATGATTAGAAATGATTGGTCTTCAACTTATCTCGATTCAATTTCTTTTCATCATGTAAATTTAATATATGATACGTTCAAAGATACTCTACTCCCTATAATATTAATGATACCTGATCAGGCCAATAAATAGAACGCCGTTGTAAACATTCTGATAGTGAAGTCATATGCTAGAAACTATTCGAGAAATAAAGAAAATTGATGGTTAAGTTTATGTTGATTTAGAAAGTTCTCGTCCAAAATCACACTGGTTAAGTTTTTTTCTTGACGAACTAAACTATTTTCTATTGTTTACTCTTTTGACTTAATCAATAATGACGTGCTTTTTTTTGTTAACGTATATTGAAAACTAATATTTCATTTACTTAGAATATTGCGTACGAAGGGAGTAGAAATTCCACAATCCGATTTCATTACAACAGTACTAAGCACTTTTAAACAGAAAAATCTCATCATACTATGAAATGAATTTTTAAAAGTGACAAATTTACTCAAAAGATCATATGATATTTTGTTCAAAATCTAAGAGAAAACCAGTATTTTTATCTCGACCAGAATTTTATTCTGATTTGTATCTTGTAACTCAGAAAATTCTCTGAAAAGTCCAAATTCTTCAATACATACAAAATTAATATAAGTAATTATCTTGAATCAGTATTATTTGAACATTCTATGGGAATATATCGAAATATGAGATCAGCATAATCTAGACTGGTTTTTTCTTAGAGCTAGTTCTACAATGATTTGTTGTAAGATTACGTTTTCACTTTTATATGTAGTTGTTTAGTCGTTGCAAAGAGATCTACATGAATAAACTATAAGTACAATAAAGATTTGACAAATTGTTTTTTGTAGTCTAACTGCTAGAAAAAAATTCGAACGATACTGACAAATAAGACCATAAGTCTTCTATGCTCTTAGCTTTTGCTTTCAATAAATTAAAAAGAAAGAAAGAAAGAGCTTGACATTAGATATAAGTTTATATATTTGTTTTAACTTTTCATTGAATGTGAAAGGCGCCTTTAAGGCATTAGTTACTCTTGGAAGCTCTACGAATCAAATATAGATTATTTTCGATGTTTTGAATAAGCGAAATTTAGTCTGTTGATCTAATGTGTTTAAAAGATATTCGTTTCAATATGTTTACTTAGCGTAGCCCAAAATTAGTGACAGTGATACTTTAATACCGCATAGTAAGCTTTAGGAAATTTTCTTTTGATATGTAACGATAGTACAAGCAATGATCTATTTTTTTTGTGGCATTGTATCATCCTTCAACTAATATCATAAGAATAAAATTTCGATAAGACCTGTTTTTCTATGATATGCAATAGTTATACCAATGCCTATTTAAATCAAACGCGAGTGGATATCTCGTGAATAACTTTTGATAGAAACAAGATGGATAGTTGCAGTTTTCATCGTTTGAAGGAGAAGATAAGGATGCATCGAATCGTATATTATATGTTTTTCTAGTATGTTGCCTACAGTTTGTTTAAGGGTAATCCACCCCCATCTGGGTTTTCAGAAGAAAGATTCATTAGAAAATTTTGAAATTTTCAGGGCATGTAGATTTTGATGAGTACAAAAAAACTTGTCATAGACTCAAAATTTCTGGATGCTGTCTTCCATGAGATACTGGAATCACAATGGCGAAAAATGACCTGAATTTTCGCCTTCGTTTTTCAAAGATGCTATGTTCGATCGAACTGAGAATATTTTTACAGATACTAGACACTGTTTGAGGTGGACATTTGCTTTAGGTTCTTTTTATTTTTGTTCTTCGAATAAAAAAAAAAAAAAAAAAAAAATATTGAAGGTACTCTAAAAAATGCATGTTTTTTTGAATAGAGTTTTTTTTCTGGTAAAAGCTACCAAAAGTCATCAGAACGATATTTTTTGAAACTAAAAGGAATACCCATTCTAAGCAGTGTCTAATATATATGAAAAAGTTTCAACTCGATCGAACATACCATGCCAGAGAAATGAGGACGTTTCTTCACTTTTTTTTTCATGAAAGAATCGTTTTGAGAAAACGCGAAACAATGTACAGTTTTCGTTATTTTCGTTGTGTAAATTTGATTTCTTCTCAAATTTTGTAACGTTTAAAGACAAGTTTTGAGTCCCAAAATGTACCCAGTAGATAGATACTACTTGAATCTATACAATGGCCACAAAAAATCAAAAATCAAAATAACAAAAATGTAGAGTGAGGAAATCGAGGTAGATATCGTAAAGAATTTTGAGCTATTTGAAATACGATGAACATTATTTGCAATTTTAGTACAAAACAAAAATTGATAGATTAACATTAATTCAGAAGATGAAATTAACAGCAATAGTTTATCGAACAGCACGCGTTCAACTTCAACGATTCTGAGAAGAAATTTCACAACATGTACTGGCATATGAATTAACGGTATATCATCAACAAAATGAAATAATTGGAACTATTGCAGCATAAAAATAATAGCTTGAATAAACGACCATGAGACATCGCTTCTAGCGAAAATACTTAGAATAAAACTATAACTGAGAATAATGATACGATAAGTTAATAGATGTATCGCCGTCATGATTGTATCCGAGAGTAAATAAGTGATAGTTGACTGATGCCAAAGTCTACGATAGTTAACAAAGACTAAAACAATTAGTATTGCTCAAATCATGCGAAATACTATTTTGAGAATGTGAATGTGCTGATAATGACGACTGTACTTTTTGAAGTATAGTGTCTCTTAATAGACTACACGTTTTAAATAATAGATAATAGCTTAGAAATAACAGAGAATTTTTTTTTTCTTCTAGAATCTATTGGAACACGACGCATGTTTAACTAGTAAAAATGATCTTATCTTATTCCTTTTGATTCACATCAATATTATTGTTTATATTCAGCAACATTTATATATAGTAGAATTGTAGATTTATATTTGTTTTGGAATACAGAAATCTGTTAATTAGGTTTATGAATCTGGAACCTCTAGAAAATGTTTTTAGTCTAGTCATTTTAATAAGCTTACATTTTTCTATTCAGTTTTGTTAATTTATTTTAACTTTTTACATTGATTTTTCAAAAGACACAAAGCAGCTGTTTTATAGTTTTAATGTAATAACATGAAGAAAGGTGTAGGTGTAAGAATAATGATTAGATTCTTCTCTTCATTCTCATCCGCACATCATACTCTCCACTATTAGTGCTTACAATTACTCATATGAATCATGTATTGGTCTAATAAATATAGCCAAGATGGATTGAGTAAAGTTTTTCTTATGAACTCGCAGATTTTCTGTTAATATATTTCACGATGTATAAATCGTTTCATATCAGCTTTTTTCTGCATAAATAGCACGTTCTCAGATAATGAAATAAACTTTGATGACGTTTTATATCTGCACCTCATTTTTTGACCGAATTACATGTTGTGCAGCTGTGATGACTACGTAAATCAAATGAAGTAAACTCGATGACTGATAAGAACAGCACACTAAGATAATAAGTCGTGCGTTATTACGTCGCACCTTAATCGTTATTTTCTTTTTTCTCAAGTGTCATTCGAAACGATTATTCGTTTCTACCCATTTTCTTTTAATAGCTTTGCCAGACATTAATTCAATTAAATACTTTTGTATTGCTCAATTTGTTTGATTCAATGGTATCAATTACAACTGCTCAATGTGAAAGCGATATAAAAGGGATTCTTGCCCTTCAACAAGCAAATCTCAAACAAAACGTTACAATCGAGATGCAAGTCTCTGAAGGTTTTGTCACTGTTCACCATCGATATGATGTTCTCCAGAGAATGAATACAATGATGCCGAGTATCATAGCTAAAGATGCCACGTCCAAAGTAATTGGATATACGCTCTCGATGCTACCCGAGTTTGCAGATGAAGTACCGGAACTCCATGACTTATTCTCAATGATCAATACATTGAAATACGAGGACAAACCTCTTCGAGATTATGCTTACTACGTCATGGGTCAGTCATGTGTAGCAATTGGTTTTCGAGGACAGAAGATCTTGGCAAAAATGTTACAGAAACACCGTGAAATATACAGCGATCAATATCGGCTACTCATCACAAGCATTTCCAGTAAGAACCCGCGCTCGCTTCGTGCTCATACTAGTGCCGGTTTTAAATCAATACACATGTTTTATGATCAAATGACGGATGAAATGTGGCATATCATAGTATGGGATTGGCAGAAAGACATTCCTTCTTGAATATTTCACATAGAACAACGAAGACACGAATTATAAGACAGAATCAATCATTAAAATGTTCATTTTCATAATATAACAAATTCATGTCTTAATTGCAGAACAAGTCGGCGCATTATCAGTCTTCTATCGGCTATTTAGAAAGCATCGTGAAAGCTCTTAACATTTATAAAACATGTAGAGAAATGCCTCAACATACACTAGAACCAGCTGAGCATGTCGCTAATACTTCGTTAACATGGGCAATTCATTCACTGCCGCTCATAAAAGAAAAATTCACCTTCTCTAAGACCCTATCACTCATCTAATCATAGCTGAAAAGTTTCCATCGCAATTCCTACGAGATTGAAATGCTCGACGCAATAGAGCTTCTTCACTGTGACATAAAGAGGCATGTTATCTTTATTGAGATCTGTTACAAGGTAAACAGAGCATTATCTCCAAGTGCTCTTAACAATTTACGATAGGGCCTAATATATCGCATCACAAGAAAGAAAAATAGCTTTTTTCTGATTTGTGAAATTTCAAATTAATTGGAAGTCCAAAATTCTCTTAAAAATCTATCAATCCGATGCGGAAAAGTGGACAATTCAATGGTTCGAAAATCTGAAGCTCGAAGATTGAAAACATATCAAAATATCATGCTTCGAAAGTTCATAATAGCATGTCGACATATCTATTATGAGTTGTCAGCAGAGAGTGTTGAAGTAAGCAGCCTAAGAAATCATCGTGCGACGCTCATACTATGATCATTCTATAATCGGAACGAATCATCTCAAACAATCCGTATGTGTGGAGCTCGTAAACTTGTTAGGAGTATTCGAATTCTGAACTCGGTCTTTAACGAGTAACGTTTATTGCTGACTGACTCAGTTGTTTATAGACTGAAAGATAATATGTAATATGTGTAAAATATGACGGTAATACTTAGCAGAGTACTGCCTTGACAAGAGTGACAAAATGCTCATCAGAGAATATGTCAAATTTTTCAGATTTCGAAATTTCGCATTCATTCAAAATTCGCAACTTCCTTGAAAATCCGAAAGATTGAACTCTAAAAGTTCAAAATTTAATGATCAAGAAAATCCAAACCGCAAGATTTAAAATATCAGAATAACAGAGTAGATGGGTTGATGCCAAGGAGGAAAAAGCGATACTTTGGTTTTTTGAAGTACGAGTGAAGTACGCATTCTTGAAGTCTTGCTTTTCTCCTCTTGCATCTATTTCTTAAAAACTCAACATTCAAGTTAACACATTTCTCTCTATGAGAATGCCTCGAACAACTATTTACCTATTTCTGGCTTAGTTTGAGATCGAACTGAGCTTCTTCAAGCTTGAGTGAGAGCGTACAATGTTAATTAAATATTTGTAATTGTTACGGATATGAGGGAGGAGTTGAGGATTTACATATAAACGATTGAAATTTGAATTGAATCAACTTTCAAGTTTGACACTACTGGAGATTACTTTGTTTATGTGTACCTTAAATAAAAAGAGACTTCACGAAGCTTCAAAATATTAACTATATTATGATTGCAAAGCTTTAGAAGACTTAATACCACTGCAAGAGCCATAGAACTTGTTTTTTTTCTCTTTCTCGGACTTATTATATTGAAACAAATGTTTTAGACAACGCTTTTTCATAAACAAACAAAATTAACTAAACATTCAATAATTTTATTTTGCTATAGTCATCAGAAATCTTCTTCGATCTTGATATGTAATTCCATAATATCCTGTACCAGGAGGAAAACGAAAGTTAGATCCCATCACGTAAAAATGATTGTTATTTCTAATACAATAACTTCGAAGGATTAGGTCTATATGTTAATATTTCTGTCCAAAATAATCTCGATTGACATTTTGTTATACCTGTTGCATGAAGACAAAATATTCAAAAGACTATTATTTGTATATTTTTATTTGATAATGTTCGATGATCATTATCAAATGTTGGTCCACATATTCCTAAATATAAAAATTCATGTTTAGATTGAATTTCTTGATTAAACATTAATTCTTGTAAGACTGTTGTATAATTTGATAATGAAATTTTTGATGCATCACCAGAATTAACGTCATCTTTAAATATAAATGTCCATTCAAGTTCATTACTATTTGATTCATTTGAAATTTTATAAGTCCAAATATCTATAAATCATTTAATCTTACAAATAGATAGCATAAAATAGTAAAAATAATTGGAAATACACGGTGTGTGGGTGTGGGTAAGATATTCTATTTACTTATACCGACATTCACACTCAGATTCACATCGATACCCACACCCTTATAGAAAATTTAATGACACATTTTTTTTCAAAAATAAAATTTTATGACTTTCCTATAGAGAAGTAAATGCTAAATGAAAAGATAACTATATAAGCTATGATTATTGAATACAAAGTATCGATTTGAAAAACCAATATTATAAATATACTCAATAGAGAACTTTGAATGTATATTTCAGCGAATGATATTATTCGATGTCAATATACTTTTATATGTTTTTCTTTGTATGGTGACAATAATCGAGCTTTTTCAGAATGTACATATGATAATGGCCAAGCATAAGTATAAAGAATAAAGAACAGTAGACTAATCGGTGTTGTCCGCCGAACAATGACAATGAAGTGAGAAAAGAATGAACACGACCTAACACTAACAATGCAATACCATATTGCATTTCATTTTGTTGGTGTGATTATATCAAAACATGCTTTTTAAAAATTGTACTATTAAAAATAAATTAAAGCTACTATCTTTGATTTCATCGTAAATAATTGATAACAAGTTAGAAAGTAAACATTCTTTGTCTCTGCAAAAAAATCATTACCTTGATAAAAAAAATCAATTAACGAATGTAATTATATTTTTCCTTCGTTGATTTAATGCATCGAAGGACTAAAAATTCATCACAGCAAAATAAACCTACGTGTGTTGGTAGAAATTTATTGAAATACACAGCATCAAAAAGTCTATCATTATTGGAAATATAGTTGATGAAAACATTTTTCTTATTAATGATCGATCGAAAAGCAGCGGTCTCAATAAATCAATAAAAAAACTAAACAGCAATTCAAACTGATTCAATCAAATTCATAAGAACTCGATTTATGACATTAGAGAGTTCAATGTTGGTTCGATCATCAATAAGAATTTCATGTCAAGCGACTTTAGTTTGTTTGATTTATGAAATCATGTTTGAGTAACCTCAGCATGACTGCTGATGAGGTTTATCGAAAAGTGATGTATTATTCCAACTAGTTTCAACTGTGTCTTGAAATTTTGACCGTAAATTGTTCTGCTCTAATGGCTAAATTTGGCAGTTGATTTGAATAATTTATCAGTGTGTAAGAGTATCTAATGAATATCGATAAGATGTTAGAAACAAAATTAATTTTTGAAATTCGAGTAATAAAGTCGAATGAGTTTTTTTAGTTTATTCCACGTTTGTTGCTCTTATTATGAGTACGATTCCTAATAACGACAGATGCCATTATTCAAAAACTACCACTAATTCTTCTTTTTAATTTGTATAACGATTTAGCACCTCTAATGCCGGTATACTAGCAGTAGTGCGAATAAATGTACGACATGGGAAAGAGTCAACTGAGTTTTGTCTCATATGATTCAGCATATTTATTTACGCTCATGTTCGAAATCAAACATAGAAGTCACAGTAATAAACAAACAAAAACAAATTCACAACAGTTAGGCAAATGCAGATAATCGTCATATTTTTCATACGATTTAGAAGACAATTCAACATGAAGAGTAAATTATCAATCAAACATTTGAATTATATTCCAAATGATGTAATGACTTTTTTCACAATCGCCTATACTCTCCTCTCATTTTTATTACTAAATCTAAACTTTATGTAATATTTAGCTTCTGTCAAACACTTATCAGTGACATTCAAATAAAGATAATAAAATTCATTGGTAATTAAACTCTACATAATCCTATAGAAAAGTATTCAATTTCTCATTCATAATCAATGAATATACCATCTCAAACAAATCATATTTCATTTATTTTAGAGAAAAATTAATTGTTATTCTAACCATTATACGATTACACTATTACAATAGTATTTGAGGATTTTTTTTTCTTTTTCTTTACCTGTTGACTTTGATGTTATTTGATATTCAAACAACTATATCTTTTTCAAGGCATTTTATATTGCTTTAAGATGCAAATTTATGCAAATATCAGTCTTAATCTCGTTAATAAACTTTTGAATAACGTCAGAAAAATGATCGATGTTTTATGATCTAGGAAAAAAAGAATTGTTGATTTCATAGATATTTGTTTGTTTTTTTGGTTCATAATACATATCGGTTTCTAATTCTAAAGTATTGTGTTCGCTTTTTATATCGTTTTTTGTAAGTCTGACTATCCAATCAAAGATTCTAGTGAACCTTTTTTTTTTCATCTATCTTTCTTTCTATATTACCACGTTGCTGATTAATTATTTGTTTTCCTATCAGTGTTAGTCAACCGATCGTCAGTCAAACGGTGCAAATATTGTCCTTTGTATTTAAACTTCTATGTTCTAGGTCAAAGTACTCTACTAAAATAATCAAGAGAAACGTGTAGATTTAAGATATTCATTCATTTTTTTTTAATAAATTTTAATGTTTATGTTTATTATTTGTTTTGTCATGTATTTCGAAATATGATCTTGTATTAATTTGACATTGAAAAGAATAAATCTTGACAAGTGAAAGCTGATGACAAAGGAGGGTGAAAGTTAAGGGAAAAGTCAGAAAGAGAGTGTCACCATTTAGTGTTGAGAAACTCATTGTTAGTGATTTTCTAGTCTCTAAGCTTAACTTAAACTTCAAGAATTTATTGATATTGAGAGTTAATTACTCTATATATAATCAAGACAATCGATTTTTTTTTCGTACCTCGACAACGTAAATAATTTTTGATTAGAACTCGCTTTATTTTTCGTGTAATGATTCTTCTAATATTTCAAAGTAGAAATCAATGAACTTGACGGTCTCAGAACAAATCATGATTAAAGCGACAGAAAATCTCACTTAAGAAATTCTACATAACAAATGAACTAAAATGCAGAGGTCAGATAAAGTAAATCAATTTGTAACATGTAATATTGCATTGAATGATTAATTACTTTATAAGATTGTTCTTCTAATTCTTGATAAAACATTTTCATAATTTCTTTTGCTTCATATCGAATTCCCTAATGTTTGAGATTATCAGATCTGGTTACGATATTTAGCAGCTAAATCTATGAATAAAACACATGACCCAAACTTGGCAATTATATAGGTCAATTCATGTATACAACATCTTGTAATCACTTTCGTTCTCTTTCTAAGCACATTAATCATCTAAATCTGTGTGCTTATAAAAATAGCAAATATTGTGATGGTTCGACCTAGTGAGTTTCTTTTTCTTATTCTATATACTTATACATTTACTCTAGTATAATGAAAAGGTAAATGAAGAAAAAAAAACACTTTAAAAACACATAGACCGTGAGAATGAATAATTTTCTTTCTCAACTATTATTAGCTGTATGATGCATCCTGCCTTCGTTTTATGTTTTCTTATGCTTCTTGTTATTGTTACTTTTCAATCAGTAAAATCTGGAGTAAGTAATTATATTCCAGTGAACGGCTGTGTATGGTCTGATTGCAATGTAAGCAATATTATTCCTACGATTCAAAATTATTCAATTGATTGTTGTAAACTAGAAGTTCCTCTTAATTATGCGAAACCAAATGAGACAAAGATTACTATTTCGATGACACGTCTCAAGTCCTTTAGTCAACAAAATACGATGAACAATACTCTTTTCATTCTGACAGGTGGTCCCGGTGAATCTGGTTGGACTTATATTGAATATGCAGGCATTCTTTTTCCACCTAGTTATGGTATAACTATTATATTGCCTGATCATCGTGGTATTGGGCTATCGACTTCCATTAGTTGCGACGATTATGGTTCACAAAATATAACTGTTGATTGTATTTCTTATTTGACCTCGAAATGGGGCATTGAAGGTTTAAATCAATTTTCTATCACTGCAGCAGCTCATGATTTATCGGTTCAAATTCGATTTTATCAATCCATTGTTTCTGGTCGTGTGTCGGTATATAGTTTTAGCTATGGAACAATGTGGCTCGATCGTTTTCTTCAAATCTATCCAAATTTAGTTCAGTCAGCTATTATGGATAGTGTTGTCAATCCACAACTCTTCTCTTCAAGTCGTTATGATCTTTGGACATCATTAGTTGCTACAAAATTTTTAACATACTGTCAATTTCAATCAGAATGTAACCGGTATTTTCCAGCTGATGAACCCCCTCAAATCATGCTATCGAGAATACTTAAGGAATTAGCTGGAAACAATCAACGTTGTGCGAAGAACTATTTGTCACAATATCATTTGACTGATGAAAAGCTTCGAAGTTTATTTCGTAACATGATGACATCGAGCACGTCATATTATGATCGTACTGTCATACCGGCCGTCATATTTCGTTTGAATCGTTGTAACCAAGAAGATGTGATGGTATTGAAATTTTTTTTCGAAACTACTATTGGAGTGGAAGAAAGTACAAATACAAGCCGTCCAACTGTTCCATCACTTTTCGGTTCTGCCGTGCTTGGTTATAATATTATTCAATCGGAATTGTGGCTAGGTAAAGATGAAAATGAAGTTGATGAAGAGACTATTTTAGCTTGGCATTCTTCAACTTTAATGGCTCCAGAGAATCCGAAATTTATGATATCTTTGCGATCTAAATGGCCTAAGTATCCGTTAGATGAATATCATCATAAAGTGGCTACCAATTCAACTGTATTGATGTTATCAAGTCAACTTGATATGGCAGCACATCTTGATTATGCCATTCATCTTGCAACAATAACAGCCAAAACACGAACATTCTATGCTTTTCCATTGATTGGCCATGTTATTATTCCTATAGCATTACTTGGCTATCAATGTCCACTAAAACTAATCTCTTCATGGGCATTTCCAAATTTATTTCCTTCAGAATGGAGTGATCCTAGCTGCATTCAAGAGTTTCCTACGACAATAGATTTTGTTGGAGCTCATGAACAAGGAAGATTTGCTTCAATGAAATATTTAAATATATCGAAGCCTTTTGATAAACTTAATTTAAGTGCTATTCCGAATTCAAGTATCCGTTCGACAAGTGCTTACGAATTTTTCATTTACTTTTCACTATTTTTTCTAACATTGTTTGTTAAGATTAAGTGAACAATTAAAAGTAACTTTCTAGTCGTTCAAACTAATAACTCATTCTATTTACAATAAAAGTCGTATTCAAGGTCTCAATACATTACAAGATTACTCTATAATAAGATATTCTAGATTAAGGAAAGCCACTATTGGACGATATCAATTAATTGTACTGTAGAATTTGGTGCCTATGTGATAGAAGCTTGGTTTCTATGTCATTTCCTACAAAAAGAAAATTTTTACAGAAACTACTATTTATTCTCGTTTATAGCTTCATGATCAATTTGAAAAGTTTATTAAACATTAGTATTTATACCCATATCTAATGTTCTTTGTTCTTAAATAGATTATTAGTTATCTTATGACAGAATGTTGATGTTTATCATATTTTCACTGAAAGAGAAAAAGTCAAATGAGTCAGAAAGTAACCTCCTTCGACCATAACATATTCTTTTCAAAGAAATCGTGATCAATACTACCTTAAACAATATGATCTGGAAAAAAAATCATGTGATGAGTATAAAAACTCAAGAAGTTGACCTTTCTATTCTTCACGGACAGGAATCTATTGACAAACAATGATCTTGTGTACAAGTGTTCAACCAAGAAACTTTCCAAATCTCTATAAGGTTTGATTGAATTTAAAAAAGTAAAAGACAGCTGATGATAGGTTTTTTTTTTCATTTTCGTACATGTTACTTTCTAATTTTGATATAAATAATATTTTCTTTCTGTCGCTCATAAAAATAGACTAGAACTGACGTGAGTTCGACAATACATGAAAAACATTTACCGAACGAAATGACTAAAAGCGCTTCTCGTTATTAAAAAAATACGAAATTGAGGGTGTCGAAACTGAAAATTAAAACGACAGATGTTACTCGTCATGAGAAGCTTAAAATATTATTCAGATATTTGTTGGTTCCTTGAGCAAGAAATGATGAATGGTAACTAAAGAAATTGGGTTATGAATAGTTCTCATGAGAAAATTCCAGAGAATATGACAAAATCTGCTGATGGCTATTGTCAAAGTAAGAGAATCTTCTATAACATGATTAAGATAAGCTTCATGAATTTTTCATAGATCGAATTAGTGAGTCAAAAAACCATCGAGGAATCCAATGAAAATGAGAAAGAAGTTGTTTTCTATCAAGAATCGACCAAAAAGTCATTCACTATTCTTTTTTAAAGATCGAATGTTTGACTTTAGATTAGAAATAGTATTGTCGCGTGGAAACATGTGTATTGGCGACAAATCATATGAACAACTTGGTATCCATGGTCGAAATCGGGCAAAACACTTGTTTAAAACATCTCACATAATCATGAACTCTATCCACTCATTAGAATGTGATGTTGTATTTTTGACACTGTGAGCTGAAATAATAAATCATTAGTGTAATCGCTGCAGATTTATACATTTTTCTTTCATTTAATCCTTCAGAAATGCAATCAAAAAGTAGATCGTCTTTTTTATAACGAGATGTTATTGACATACAGTTTGTGATTGTATTTCAGTATCTGTCGCGGTCTGTGGGGAAAGGGAGAGAAATTCGAGTTTCTACTTTTATACTTCAAATCTCTTATAGATCATGTTGTATAAAAAGCGTGATCTATTAGGCATTTCTTCTCAACGTCATATATTTTGCCTTTAAAAAGTCATGAAAACGTGTTGTTCAAACAGTGGAATCAAGCGAACTCTCGAAGATCACGTTCTATATTTTCAATCAAATGAATACATTAATGCCGCTGTCCGGCATAAGGAATGTCGAAGTAGCTCGAATAGTTCGTTCTAAAATCGTGTCTTTTCCAAGTATTTGATGCACTCAGCAATTGTTTCTACAGTTCCTGTCGAAGCTTATGCGACTCTTTATTTTCAACAGTGAAAAATCACCTAAATAGGATTCAGTTCGAGAAATTGAAAATAATGTATGAATTGGGTGTAAAAAAAAAGTCGATTGAAATCGATATAAAATGTTCCATAAATTTGTCTCAGGATCACATAAATGCGCTTCACATTTTCTTTCATATTTATTAGATATATTCAAGATAAAAGAATAATGATATAATATTCTATGAGGCTATAAAGAAGCAGTGGATAGATGAAGTTATCATAGTTCTTAATGGTCATGCATTTCTCCGGCTGTCATGGTCACTAATAATTAGATATTATCACTTGGGGCTGCAATCGACTGTGAAAATATTGCTTTCTCTTCTCCATGTTGATTGAACAGAAATGTTTCCGTCAAATTTCCAATTCCTAGACAACATCAAAGATAGATTCATACACGAGATAAGGACATACAGTTACATACCCCACGAAATGACTTCGTTATTCACCAATTCTTGACGTGCCGAACTGTCAGGACGAAATTTTTTCAATGATTTAGCAGCAGCAGCACCTTGTGTTGAATAAATTCTCAATTCACCAGCTGGCTGAAGTCGAACTCCATCAGGAAATGAATATCGATATTCTGTTCTTCCATCGACACGTCGTTTGAGCACCCATCTTGACATGTCTACAGTTTTATCGGACGAATGATTCAGCAAGCTAATATATGCTCCATCAGGTGGACATTCTCCTAAAATGAACAATAATTTCTCTTGTTTCGCTGCTACTTTTCTCCGTTTCTTATACGTACGAATGCCAATATTTCCTCTCTTTTGACTTTTCACAACGAATTTTCTTGTCAAGGTACTTGGCTTTCGTGGAGGAGATGAGGGACGCACTGTATACTCGTGCACACCATAGCTATCCAATAGATGTCGATAGACAATAATTTCACCTTCCAGATTAAATTTTCTAAAAGTATTCGATAAGATTTTTATTGCTTATTCTTAAGCAAGAGAAAGATTTCTAACCTTTGTCGCATGTCTTCAATATCATAGGCTATAGCCATGATACTCCCTTGCAAGGTTTCTAGATCTCTCGCTTGCAAGTCCAATCGCTCATCATTTTGTTGTTGAATCGATCGAAATTCCATTTCAAATTTAGCTAGAAAAAAGTCTATATTTAGCAAGAAAAGAACTTTATGGTTACTTACAGTGCGTGGCTTCCAATTTCATTATAATTTCTTTTTCATAAGAATAACTTTTCTGTACTTTTTCGTAGTCGATCTGTAATGTCTGCAGATTTGCTGAATATGTGTCGACTTCAGTTGATTGATAGCGCGATGTTTGTTCAATTTCCGTTTTTAATTCGTCCAATTGTGTATTATAATGCACTGTCATATCATGATGAAACGTACTATATAATTGTTCGAAATCACGGCGAATGCTTTTAATCACTTTATCTAATTCCATCGCCCAGAATTGCTTGACATCAAACGTATTTACCGATACCGATGTGTATCCTCTTCAATATAGAGAACAAAAAAAAAAAGTTTCTCAATTAAAAGAGCAAAAAATAAGCAAAATTTACTGACCGTGTCGAATGTGAACGTAAATTCTTGTAAAATGCAATTTGATTCTTTAATAGTTGCATATTCAATGCCCATTCTTTACTTTGTTTCTTCATGTGAGACCAGTCATGTGTCAATCTCAAATATTTTTGATAGGCATCATCACGTGCGACATAGAGACTTTCCACTTCTCGTCCTAATTCTGTATTTGATGCACGTAAACTATTTAAAGACAACGATGATTGATTATATTCTTGTTCTAGTTTTAAACGTCTTTCATCTTTCCATTCTTTTTCAAGATCAATCAATTGTTGATAGATTGCAGATTGTAATTGATACATTTCAATTTCGAGTCCGAAATCAATGCTTCCATGACTTACTGCCATGAGATCAGACTGTATATGTAAATAACGTTCGTTCCATTCAAGATCCGCACCACTAAAATCAGAGGCGGGTCGTCGAAAATTAACAATTTGTGTAATATATTTTGCATTTTGTGTTTCTAATTGTTGTACACGATCAACAAAATGACGAAGACGCTCATTAAGTTCATTCAGTGCATGTTTTTCATGTTGATATTGTGACTGAAAATCAGTTTGAAGTTGTCGAAGATGTACGAATAATGACGATGTGTACGAAGGAGTTGAATCAAAGTGTACATCTCGACGATGATATGTCGCAATGATATTCTCGTTTTTGTTGTTTTCGTCCATAATAACGGTACGTGAATCAGACGACACTTTTTTACAAAAAAAACCATTCACCGTTTGGCGACTGTGGTTTTATACGTGTTTTTTTCTTGGTTAATTACCTCTTTTTACTATTGCGAAGGACGAGACAAAGATTTGGTTTCGTGTTTGTTTCGTTTCTCTCTATTCTGTATTTACAAATGAAGAACTAACCACATACCGATCTGAAATTCAAATATATTGCGCTTGTTCTCTTTCTTACTCACGGCATGCTTTTTCATCATCATCTTTCTCTCTCTCTCAATCGAATATGCCGGACAAATATTGATATATTATTGATACTATTCTCGAGTATTTGCTATTCTGTTTGAAGTGTATTGGACAAAGAAATAAATGCCCTTGAATTAAATTATATATTTTCATTGATAAGTATATCGCATTGTAGAACTTGTCACTAAAGTGTCAACGGCAGGTTTTTGAAATATGAATCTATAATCAATGAATGATTGAAATGAAAACATTTGTTAGTTGATATCATTTGATACAAGACAACAAACGAATCTAGATAAAATCCACATATTTCGTTTTTATTGTTGCAAATCGGTGAAGAGAATTAGAAAAGAGAGAGTCAATAACTATTGAAACTAATCCCCTTAAGAAATTTGATTTCTTCTATGTCAAACTGTCAAACAACATGTTCGATAGTAATCCCTGGTAAAATTATTCATATATCATTTATTTGTGCTGTGTACATATCGATTGAAATGCTCGATGACCGCCACTTGTATATTAAATTCGATTGTTAATAGTAATTAAAACTTTTTATCTACTCATCTCATGAACGATCAGGCTATTTTTATAAGGTTTCATAACATTTTTCAAGTGATTCAACATCTTATTAAAAAAAACACTGATCCCACAATGAAGTCCTAAGAACATTATTCTCGAAAACCAGACTTTGAATCTATTTTTACTGGCATTGGGTAGATTTCGATATGAAAATTATGTTTTGGGTGAAAACTAGTAAAGTGTTGTGAATTAGCGTTGCAAAATGACTAGATTTACTTTTTTCTCTGAAAAATTCATTCTGGCCACTCTTAAGATTTACATCAAGAAATGAATTTCATGAAAAATTTGTTTTTATTGTTTATTATATTCTATTTGAAATCTACTGAACATCAGTTAAAATAGATCCAAAATCTTGTTTCAAGAAAAGTATCCTTAGGACTTCATTGTGGAGTCAATATTTTCTTCCTGATATTTTAATGTCATTTTGAAGTCCTTGAAAAGTGCTTTCGAACTATACAGTACCTAGTCTAGTCGTTCATGAGATCGATAAGCAAAAAGTACTAATTAACATCAAAAGTTGGGTTTAATATACAGTTGATGATCATTCGTTATTTCAATGGACCTGTGAACGGCACAAATAAGCATTATATGACTAATTATACCACGGATCACTTTTTTGCAACTTGTATAACAGTTTGGTATAAAAGAAACCAAATTTCTCGAGGGGATCACTTTTAACAGTTATACATCTCCTTATTTGTCCTTGATCAAGCATATTACAGATGAAAGTCAAGCATAGATTCTTTAGCTTTGTTTTTGTTTAATTATTACTTTATGAAGACTGTTTGAATTTAGTTCTATTTATTCTCTATTCGAATTCTTTAAAAGCCTATCATTTTGCTATAAAGTCTACACATAATATGTACTCAGTATCTTTGATGCCTATTGATTATCTGGTGTAGACCATTCGACATAATTTTGCTTTCCAATTTCAAACGAAAACCTATACAAAAAAACGAGTTTTCCTTCAGTATTTGTGTTGATCTAAGACAAAAGAGTATGCTCTTTTGAATGATATCAATTTAGATGGACAGAAATGATATTTTCATTCAGACAGATGGTATTACCAATAGAATAATATGGCTTGAAAGCATTGATACATAATAATTGTCGTTACGTAAAGAACTGAGATTGATGGAAAAGAAAACAACTATCGACACTTGATAATAGAATCTGCTGGTTGTAAGTTGAAGAACAATCATCAACTCAGCTCCGTAGCTTCTGCACTAAACTAGTCTGATTCTCAGTTAGCTGGCTGACTACGAACATGCATTAAAAAAAACCTGGCTATCTTACCTTATTTATTGCTAAGGGCAGCCTCTTTTTGTTTGTCTATTTTTTGTCACCATCTTGCTTGCATATGCTAGTAAGATGATGATAAAAACGACAGACAACACAAGAAAATACCATCTATAGCAACAAATAAGCTAATATGGTCACTTTTTTTATGGTGAATGATCATAGCAAACAAGTAAACCATAAATAAGGCTGATTGCTTTTGCCACTATTGTATGCAACAAAAGGTTTCAGTTTTAGGTGTCTGTTGATTCGTAAATTAAGCCGTGCATTTGTATTAGGAACTATCTACCAGAGTAGTTTGAGGCTGGACGTGAGTCTGCATCTCATCCGCACACATACTCTAGTTTCATCATGCTTCATATTTGAATGTGTATGGTTTACATTGAAAGCTTTTTCTATAACTTACATTACGCAATAAATAAAAGAATCTTATAGTACCTATATGAAACTAATGTGAATAGACATGTAGCACTTCCTGCTGTTGAGAATACATATGAATATAACAGCAAAAATTTAACATGATGTGTTTCGATCTTGTTCAATAGATTTGATCGAATACATTTTACTATTTTAATGATATTGAAAATTTTTCTCGTACTATGTTTATGAAAGAAATTAAACCTTCTTATATAAAACATAGGAATATATCACCGAAAAATGAGAAATCTTTTTTTTTTTATGTGTTAAGGATATGCATAGAGTTTAGCTCACTAGTTCAATTTATCAGTACTGAAAATAAGATAGCATAGAATCATAATTAAAAGATGGATTAATACTAGGAAGAAATTGACTTTGAATTGTCGGGTTGTAACGCTAACAGTACAATCACCAGAACTTCATGAAAGTAGAAAATAGAAAAAATATCTAATGTTAGTAAGAAGCATGACATATTCTTAATTGTATTGTTATAATTAATGAAGAATTGAGTAATATTTATTTGTCATCAGTTCGTTTAAGTCAAGATTGTTGTTGTATCAGGCTTATCTTTAGTAATACAAGAAGTTTGAAATGATATGCAGATTATTGTTGAGTGTTGAAGTAGTAGATATTGATAAAATAGTAAGAATGATCGGCAGAACAATGGTCAACATCTATCAATTACATAGTAAATTTTTTTAGCAGTTGCCATTTTCTTATGTACATAAAGGAATTGCGAAAGTTTTTCATATTGACTTACTGCTTTTTATGAATACTATAATATTAATCTAAATGTACTAAAACGATTCATCATCCGTAGTCACTTGGTAGAAACATGAAAAGACATTGTTTTTAAATCACATTTAAATAATGTAACATGCCAGCGAATGATCAAGTCAGAAATACATTCGAGATTTGTATGCAGTTATTTTTATCAAGAAACAATGATTAACTTTTGATTGCTATTGTTAGTATTTGAACACGTGGCTCTTATCAATATGATCGATTGATTTGCAATGTATTACTATGAACGATATAATCAGCTTTATACTCTGACTAAATCAATGATCTTCTTCGTTCTTGGAAATTTCCAACAGAATTTTATCTACAGAAAAGAAAAAAAAAGTTAACTATTAGTAGTGATTGTAAATATTTGAGGTAAAACTATTTACGCCGTTTCATTCTTTCTGTCTTTCTTCTTCTTTTTATTAAATTCTTCAGTGTTTTGCTCACAACGCGACACGAGCAACAAAATCAGTATTCTGCATTTTTTCTTTTCTTTTCTCAGCAGCAACTCTATTTTTGACTGACAGCAAGTGTCAACATAAGCATTTTACTATCGAAGCTCATTCTTAGTATTACTCATGTTGAGAATGAATCTGAATTAGCATTATCTGTGCCTACACTTTAGGTCTTTTCGACTGTGAGATTCATCATTTGGGTATTGTCTGTCAACAGTTGATCCAAAAGTTCACAATAAAACAAGAATAAAAAGTATCTATCGTAATGGTGACAACGGATACCAGCGGCAGTCTTTCTCTTCTATCAGGAAGTACTATGGAAGGCCAAACTTATGCGCGTCATTTGGCGAATCAAAATATTCAAGATATTGACATTTTAATCCACTGTGGCATCATCAAATCTGAGAAGAATCTCATTGGAACAGGTGTTCCAGGATTTGTTCGAATTAGATTTGATGATGGAATAGAAGCTACAGGCAGTACGGAATTTACAGCTCAAGACGGTGCTAATGGTGTTCGTTGTCTAAATGGATTTCGACTCAAAGAAAAAAATTGTACAAGTGAAACAACAATCGGTGCTCCTTTATCTTATGTTCAGCGAACAGGTGAAACATCATCTGATGCATCTGGTGCAGCTGCAACACAAACTTTGAACTATCAAACAATTGATATCAGCAAACAGTTTCACGATGCTCTTTTACACATTGAACACCAGCGTGATCAACTGAATTTTGATACTATTCGAACGAATTATGTTCTATTCAGTAAAGGCGTATGTCAATCCATAGCTCAATATGCTTTGCCATTATACCGGACGCCGTACAATGCAGCAATGTTTGAAGAACAACATATCAATGATCAAACTTTTCGTGATCTGTTCACTTTAGTCGGTCCTGCCTATGACCATAGTTTACCACAAGTGACTCTGGTCCGTATTACAGCTCTTCTTGATTTCTATGATAAATATGCCCATATTGGTAATCCCAATAATATTACGGATATGGCAGATTATTTTAAATCTTGTGCTCCTGTCGATGTTGATCTTGTTCCTTCACTTCAATTGAAGTTTTGGCCGACGGATATTCTACCTTTTCTAGAACGAATCAAAATTAATCGTCCGAAAATTTATCGTTTGATTATAGATAAATCATCGATGCATGTCATTCCGAAATGGTCAACAAAAACGCCACGATGTGATCGGGAGCTCGAGTTCCGTTATTCATTTTCAGCCGCTGAATTGATTCTCGCTCAACAACGTTCCATCGAGGAACGTGTCTTGAATGGGATTGCACGAAGTATCTATTATAAATTTTTGAAAGGCCAAAAAGTATCGGCACAGAACGTGATACCGTCTTATTTTGTTAAAACCACAGTATTATGGATGTGTGAAACGATGGATTTCACTACTGATAATGAAGAAACATTAGCCAAAAGATGGCTCCGATATGCTGTCGATCGATTGAATGAACGAGACTGTCCACATTACATTATTCCTCATTTGAACATACTCGAACCGTATTCTGCCGAATCGTTACAAAAAGCTGTAGAGATTCTATTACAAGTCGATGTCAAAGAGACTCATGAAATACAAATGTTTTCTAGTACGGGTCAACAATTCTATCGGAACAAATATAATCAGAATCTTGCCGAGTTTTTTAGTCAAATGAAAATTATGAATATCATTAATGCTCTACATGATTATCGACAATTTAAAAAAATATGGATCAGTTTAGATTCACAATTGATAATTGATGATGATGAAACAGATATGAACGAAACATTGACTATTCTCAATTCATTACGTGGATTAGATGGTGACTATGAAAACTGGAAAAAATTTCGAAAAATATTTTTAGCCTGTACACCGCCTTTGCCACCAATTTGGGGTGAAACAGTGAATGTTGACAGTGCTGCTGGTTTTGCGGAAGGTTTACTCAGCATTGGCGTGATTCTCACATTTATGAATGAACATGTCTCATCGAACAACTTACTGTCTTCACAAGGCGCACAGTGTAATATGCAAGATTTTCAAAATTATCAAAATGTCATTCATCAATATTTAGAGCCACAAACACTTTATTCCAGTTTACAATCAACATATTCTTACTTGTACAATCAATCAGTAGACGCATTTGAACGACGACGATTAATTGATTATCATCCTTATGGACCCAAAATGCAACCAACTCAAGGCAGAGAAGAAAACAATCTCTCTAAGTTAATCATGGAACTGTGTCAATATGCCCCTGATGAACACATAACCTTAAGAGATGCCTATCAACAACGGCTGCTGAATACTATGACAGATGATGAACTGATAGCTCTTGCTATTCAGAAGTCCATTGATGACCAAGGCGGTTCAACATGATTTGAATTGTCAGAATATTAGGTTTATCTTAATTCGCTTTATTTATCGAAAATGTTTTTTTTCTATTTATCTTTCAAATCAGCTTACTTTCATTCTTGAAAACATGCTAAAAAATAAAATTCAATTAACATTGAAATACTACAACGAAGAGTAAAACATACGAGAATATGAAAGCTATTGAAAATTAACAAGACACAACAATATCTACTTTCACTTGCTTTTGTATTATTTCTCGGTTGAGATTTGTGTTCATGACAAAAGTGCCATCGTTTCTTGTTCCTTAACTCCTTCTTGCTCTCTGTCTATAACATTAATTTCTCCATACAAGAAAACTTAATTTCTTCTATGCTAAATTATCACACAAAGTCTGCGAAAATGATTCCTGCTTGAATTAATCCTATAATAGTTGTTTCTGATGTACACAGATCGATTGCAATAATCAATGGTTGGCACATGTACATCAGAGATGTCCATCGCGGCTCGAAATCTGCCGCTGCCGCGCCGCGATGGTTTAAAAAAAAAATTTTTCTCCCGCGCCGCTGCCGCGATGGTACTCGAAAAGAAGTTTCGAATTTCATTGCTGTGAATGTATTGAAATACAATTCTTGTCACTAATCGATGAGATTCATTGAGTCTTAAAGTGTTACGTCTGTGGACACGCAATTTTTGTGCAAATTCATGCAGTTTTCGCAATGTCTTCCAGAAATAAGGTGCCGCCGCCGCGATGGACATCCCTGATGTACATTGAACCCGATTGTTGGTAATAATTAGCAGCACTTCTTATATTTTCATCTCATGAGCAATCCGACTATTTTATATGCTCTTAAAAAAAATTGGAGTTTTGCAGAACATTCAAAATAGTTCTGATTGCAATTGTGTTTCAGAGAGAGAAATCACGAAACCATTTCTGATTTTTCGTAAAAACTGGTTCTGTCTTTCATTTCAAGTGTCATATTATTTAAATGGTTCATCATTATACTTTTTTTCGTTTTATTAATATTTTCTAGTTCCACAACCTAAACAAAAAGTAATTCATTGAAAATATGTCACGACGTATAGTAATGTCGTTAGTTTGAATGTACTTCATTTCTTCATACTAAGTACATCATAAACATGGCCCATGTCGTGTAAATCGCTCGAAAGCCTCCAGTTAACCACAATGCTTCTGTTTATCTTGTTTTTATTTTAAGACTTGTTGAACAATGTTAAACTTCAGCAAAAATCGTGCCTTCT
>CAJNSZ010000892.1:0-10858 GCA_905329745.1 Rotaria sp. Silwood2 | reverse complement strand
AATCGAGTGTCTCGTCTAGACGTAATTGTCTAGCATCAAGAGTGCTTTTCACCTTTCTAAAATTCACTTATCATATTCACATTACCAAACCAACATATGAGTGAGTTTGATTGAAAAAAATGTCCGAACACCAAGCAATTCATAAAAGTCTTTAAAACGCGTGTCAATGCATGAATATCAAAGAAAAAGGTTTCATTTTTTGTGTATAAAACTTGTAATACTTTGACCTTTCATGCATCAACATGCAACGATGTCAAAAATTATGTACTGACATGCAAACTAATATTCTTCGTAACTTGCATCTAAATCAAGTATCACGCATTTGAGCATAGTTTCTTCCAACTTCGTCTTAAATTATACATAACCACATAATTGCTCTCTCATCTCGTTCAAACTTGCATATCAAATCTGCCTAATGTTTTTTGCCAACATATTATCTAACTCAAAAATTCATCTTTTCCAACACAAAGTCGCACATGTACATGTACTACTTTATGATATTCCTTTGTATTTTCGCGAACAGTTAGCAATAGGGAAAAGATATATTTGTTGAATCAGCTGATTTTTTGGTTTCTACAGCAGCTTGTGTAATACAGAACATACGTGACATAAATAAAATGCAAATATAAAACGAGCGACAAATATTTCTACAAAGAAAATACAACAAACATATTTATCGTGCTTCTCTTATCGACACACCGACACAGAATTAAAGAGCAAAAAAAAACACGAAAGTCATGCCATTCTTTTTAATTTTTTGATTAAAGATATAACACACATTGTGCTTGTCACTTTACTTCTTTTCGAATAATTCTAGATTATATTAAAGGTGTGCGAAAAACAACATATGTTGTTTGAATCATTGGCTAACGAATTATTACTTGAACTATTCAAATGTCTTACTACATCTCATATTTTTCATGCATTTCGTGGTCTCAATCGTCGTTTTGATGTTCTTATTCTCGAATATTTTTGAAAATGTAATACTGACTTTCGATCAATATCGAAATGCGATTTCGATATTATCAGTCAACAACATTTGACAGAAATAATCGATCGAATAATTTCATTATGTCTCTCAGACGAAGATGATACTCCTGGACAAATCGATCAATTCTTTAAACATGGTTTCACTTTTCAACAATTCATTAATTTACGATCACTTTACTTGTATGATATTTTATCCGAGACAATAATGAATAAAGTTATGTTCGATTTATCACATTTATCAAACCTTACTCATCTTACTTTTGGACAATGTTATTTTCCTTTGAGATCGGACTATGAAAAAGCTGTTTCTTTTGGAAATTGTATTTGGAGTTTACCTAAACTTGTTTACTGTTGTGTTAAAGTAGAATATAAATATCCGACAAACGCATCATTTTGCGGATAGATGCCGTCGTGATAATGGTATTTTTATTACTCCAACTGTGACTTCATCAACACTCGAATATTTATCCTTCATAGGTATGAAACAATGTGACATTATAATGGATCAATTATTTACACATACACCACGTCTTCGACGTATTATAGCCGATAATTGTTTAAATATACATATGAATTCATTGTCAATTTCTTCGTCGATGACGACTTTAAGTATTTCACTAATAAATGTTCAGTATCGTGATAGTTTCTTTAATTTTTTACAAAAGATGCCTAATCTACGTTATTTGAAAGTAGAATTCTATTCTGTTTATTTATATATTAATGGACAAAGATGGGAACAAATGATTCGTAATTGTTTAACAAATCTTGAGCGATTACAATTTAAAATGTTACTTTCCTTAAATAATGATCAAGAAGAAGAGGAACAAATTGATAGAATACTTGATACATTTCGTAGTCAATTTTGGTTAGTAGAACATCGTTGGTTTGTTCAATGTGATTGGAGTTTATACAAAGAATTTGCCAGTCTCTATATTTTACCATATGCCTTTGATACTTTTCGTTTTTATTCATCAATTCAATCAAAATCAACCTTATCATTTGATAATGATCAACGATTATATGATTGTGTACATGATTTGATATATAAACCTCGTTTATTCAACATATCATCTTCGTTTCATATTCAATTTTTTAACATTCAACATCTTTCAATCGAATTTCCAATCACTTCTCATTTTTGGTCTATTGTTCCAAGATTCGATCACTTAGTTTCACTTGATGCACTATCGAATAATTATGATGAACATTGTCAATATCAACTAATAAGAAGATTTACTTAATCAATCTCCTCGTCTATCTTCAATACGTCTTGGTTGGAAAACTTTGACAAGTTCTCTAATCCAACTTGTCGAAAGTCGAAATTGGTCAGTATACCAACTTGAATTATTATGTTATGGTCGATCTTTGGACAAAAAGCAATGTATTATGATAAGCAATATAATATCTAATATTCATTGTAAAGTATTGAATATCATGGTTATTAATCGAACATGTATACTTGATCTTATTAACACCGTGAATTATCTTCGTGCATTGAATATTCGATGTCAAAAAGACGAGTCTAATCGATCTATAGTGTTGACACAAGATGAACTTTGTGAATGGTTACAACAACAGCTCTCATCAACATTTTTCACTACGAAAATATCTCGACGGGACACTGTTGTTAGAATGTGGATTCGTTAATTATGAAGAAATATATCAAGTGAATAATGCTAATTTCATTGAGAATAAAGAAGAAATTATTATTACAACCAACTAGCGGATTGACTTCAGTTAAAATTTCTATGTTTGTTTTGATAGATTTTTCACTTTTAGTCTTTTGAAACGACGAAATCGTTGTCGATAATGTATTATGCAATGCACACAGTTTAATTAAGATACCTACAGTTGAGAAAATTTCCATAATGTTACTAATAATAATGTAAATCTATTGTTTCTTATGAAAAGTTTGTTTGTAGTATGTAAAATACAAATAATCAAAAACAAACATGACAATATGAAGCAAAAGAAGCATATCGGCGACTGAGCATCCGATGAGGAAAGATACTGTTATTATGTACATAATACTTCAAGAATATTTTAATACTATGGGAAATTAAGTTACTATAAGCATACATTGCTGACAATTACTTTTCTAAAATTCCGTTCATATTATCAATTCATAGAGAAAATAGATGGTAGGGCTTAGCTACTTGTTCGAAATGCGTTAGTTCAAAGAAACGGAATTGAGAACATTTAAATACATAATTTCAATTTGAGGCGCAGATTGACTAATGTATGCCTGTGCAGAATTATCTTCTTATATTAGTGGTAGTATCTACATTATTGGATTTTTAACAAAAATCCTATTCATCATTTTTAGTAGAAATATTAAAAGTAAAAGTTCCTTGTCTTTTTCAGTCACCAATATTAAACAAAACAATTGGACGATGATAAACAAGTTTATTTAAATTAATCAGAATCAAGAATAATGTGTGACTCCACACAGTGTAAATGAACCTTAACCAACACAAGAATAGATTAGTGTTCAAAACTACTATGAAATGTTTAGTCATTTATATTACAATTAATATTATTATTTTTTGCATTATATGTAACATTCGACTATGATTACATGAAGAAATAGGCAAGTGTTGATAGATAAAATATATCACCTACAGATAAGATTCATAGAAAAATAAATGCGTAATGGTGGCCAAGGTTAATTTCGAAGTGTGATCAAGATAAAATAGAGGTGCTAAAGAGACAGACAAACAACATGCATATATGAGAAAATCTATAAGCTTTTTTTTCTTCAAACAAGCCTATATACCGTATAATCTGCAAAATGAGAATTATAATAAGATGATAAT
Source organism: Rotaria sp. Silwood2 (assembly GCA_905329745.1). Lineage (NCBI taxonomy): Eukaryota > Metazoa > Rotifera > Eurotatoria > Philodinida > Philodinidae > Rotaria > Rotaria sp. Silwood2. The sequence continues at coordinate 7,052 of CAJNSZ010000892.1, read as the reverse complement.
ATGGGTGTATTTATGTAAATCAAATGTACTTAATTTCGATGCTGAGAAGATTTTGTGACTAGGTGTAGAAATCATATATTCTTCTAAGTAACTTTGCACCTTATCATTTTTCTTTTCTGAATCAGCATGAGTATAGACACACGCCAGTGTGCGTCAGTTGAGTTTAGGAGATTTTATTTTTTTTTTTGTAATTTATGAAAAAAAAAAATCTTCACGAAATAAAAAAAATAGCGTATGTCCCAGTTAGAGTGTTTCGTCAGGTCTATCACAATCATTGAGGGATACGAAGTTCTTGTTCTATTACTTCAACATTTATTTACAGTCATATTTTAGAAAAGACGAATAATATATTTTTCTATTTGACAAACAATTAATATTGCGCATTCATAGCGTAATAGTCATATTCTATTTATAAAAATGCAAGTATCACTCTATTTTGATGACCTTCTAAATTTCGTTTTCTATTTTATTAGAATCTTTTTACTAGAATGAAAACATTTATCATCGTATTTATTTCTTTATTTGGTTTCTTTGTCCAAATTGATTCTATTATTTCAAAACCGAAATCAACAAATGTCATATTACAAGAACAGTTAACAGATTATGACGTTAAAAAGAAAATTATAATAACACCAGTAAGTTAATATTTCAATTTACATCCTCTTTTTACATCGTATATCTTCAGGATGCTCCAAAACCCATTGGTCCATACAATCAAGCTGTTCAAATTAATTATATGCTCTATTTAAGTGGTCAAATTGGAATAAATGCTACAACAGGTCAATTGGTATCCGATGATGTTCGAAATCAAACTGAACAAGTATTTCGCAATATACAAGCCGTTTTGACTGCAGCTGGATCTAGTTTAAATCAAATAGCACGATGTATTGTTCTATTAATTGATATGAATGATTTTCAAGCAGTGAATGAAATTTATGCATCATTCTTTTCCTCAAAGGAAGACTATCCAGCTCGTTCGACTTTTGCTGTCAAAACATTACCAGCTAATGCTAAAGTTGAAATTGAATGTACTGCGTATACAACGCATGAATAACTATTTATAAAAATATTTCGATTTAATTAAATAAATAGAGAAGAAACAAGTCAAAGATATTAGTTATAAGAAAAGAAATAATTGAATTTCAATCTTTTTAGATTCATGTATTCAACTGACTGGGTAACTCTGAATAGAAATCAAATTTGACAATTTTTAGAGTTATATTAATATGTTTTTGTACCGATCTAAATCAATAATGAACAAATTGAATCCCTAGATTTTTTCATTAGATGTATTCCTACAATTATTCTATACAATAATTACAGTAACACTTAACATGCTCGAAGGATTTTCCCTATTTTGGTACGGAAATTCTACTTAGGACGTGTGATTTCATCAAAGAAAACAGTTTCTACAATCTAATATATTGATCAACTTTGTGCAACGTACTTCTCAACTTTTGTTACAGATTTATGGAGAGTACTCAACGAAACTGCATTTCAAATTCTCATTTTTTATTCCTCATCAGAACTTTACGTATGCTTGCAATAAAAGATGAACTGCACAATATCCAAACTTTACTAATGTGATTTACCTTTTCTGAAATAAAAATGAGAAAAACTGAATTTTCATTCCAGTATATATCTAAGAAATAAACAGTATCTGACTAAATTTACAATTGCTACGTTTGTTTTGTATACCGCACTTGTTATGTGACAGAATAAATGCTCTACGATTCTGAAAGCTTACATACTTTTGTTTTATTTAAATTTTTTTATTTCATTGAAACACGTGAACATGTGTTTCAATGTTCGACTGATGAGTAAATATCGGCAAGTTCTAAGTGGCTTTTGAAATGAGGTAATATTTAAAAAAAAGCTCTATCTTCATTCATGCCATTCCTGTCCATGAAACGGTTTCTTCGAGGAAAAAAGCAGATTCGGATTTCGAGGACCAGTTATGGACATATATTTCCGTGACGTGTCAATATTTGTATTTTGTAAATGCTTCCGTTTCAAGTTATCAAAGCTTCTCGAAATATCTGTGTCATTTAAAAATACAATCAATCAGAAATGAATTATTGAAACACTCTGATATTCAAACTTCAAATGAATTCAAATGTCTTGTTTGAGTTTAAAGTTCGAATATTCATATTTCTTCAAAGGACCTTTCCATCTGGAGAAATTTTCTTAAAGTTTCCAAAGGCTCAATCACTCAAATCAAGTAAATGTTCTAATTATCGATTTTCGAAGACATCATTTTTTTCGCTTACAACAGCACCAAAACGCTTNTGTTTTCGGGACCATTTACCGTTTACACGGCAATAAATCCAGCTTTCGAGGTGTTTAAACGTCTACGAATATTCAACAGAAAAAAACTAAACGTTTTCACCGGAGGAATTCGAGAATTCTGGGTGTTTACACGTCCACTTTTTTTCTAACGCGTGTAAACGCTTCGAAAAGTCAATTTTACGGTGTGTACACGCGTTTTCTCAAAAGTTTGTCTGCCTGGGTAACGGTCTGTGGGGGGGGGGGGGGTCCAAATTTCTACCCTTAACACTTCAACACTCCTTTCAGATCGTGTTTCACAAAATGCAGTAATGTTTGATCCGTAATTAAATTTGTAGAAAATGTAAGTGACTCGTGTTGATATAAATTACAAGGGTGTTTCTATGAGCACAAATAATATATGGTTAATAATAAACCATTAGCTAATGATATTGTATCCTTTCTAGCACGTTTTATTCAGACCGACTGGATTCTACTAGATCAAACATTTGCTTTAAGTCGAATGAAATTTTTATTTACTCTCAGATGAAAATGTAATTGCGTTAAAATCTTCTTTTCTCTTTGGTATTCAATCGACGAAATACAAGCCTGTACATCAGTAGCTCTCTTGAAGTTCCTTTTTTTTAAATATTGACTCGATAAACCTCAAATTTTTATTGTGTATACGTTTAAGAGATCCTTAATTTCTCAAAACTTCTTCACTTTTCCTAAACATCAAAAATCAGTTGAATTATAGAAAAATTTTTATATGCATGTGAAATTCCTTTTGAATTTAATGATTGGTTCTATAAACAAAAAAAGAAAACGGATTCTTAGCATTTTGTATTAAACTCAAAGGAGAATATTCTTAAGTAATTAGTCTATTGAAAATTTCATTCGTATTAATTATAAATACTATTGAGAGAGACTCTTAATATTAAGAAACACTTTTGTAGTCGTGTAACAGAACAGCGCATTTTAGATGTACCCAACATGTTAGTACATAAATCACAAGTTAATTTTATTAAACAGTTACTAAAGTGAAAGTCAATTGTAAGCAAAAACGAAAAGCAATAAACGCTAAATAATTTTGAGACATAAAAAATGTGTATAGGTTTGAAACTTTGATAAATCAAAAATGTAGTTTGAAATCTCTAAGCGAGGGAAATGAGGTAACCCCCGTTCTGCAATAGAAGATTTTGAGGGTGGGTGTGGGTGTGGGTGTGGGGTGTGGATCTGTATCTGGGTGTGGCAGTGTTTCCACAGAAGACCCTCGTCACCCCACACCCACACCAACACCCAAGCACACCCACACCCACCCACGCGCCACACCCACAATCACACCCAATAGAATAAATTAAACCTGAATATTATGATTAAGGTTAAACTTCTACATAAAGGTTTCTTATCAGTATTCTTCTGCAATATCAACATCAGTTGCAATAGAATAAGTATAATAACTTTTTTTAATTTCCTGTGGTAAGCTTAAATGTAGTACATTTTTTCTATTTCGATTAGAGACAGTGAAAAACCTTTACATTCTATTCCAGAAAAAAAGACATCAAATCACGATTGAAAATAATCAGAGAGTTCACTTTCCTTCTACCATCATCATTATGCCAATAATAAATATAATTAAATTCAAGTTGATATTTTTTCTCATATAACTAATTTAAAATGTTAATAATATTCGTTCTAACACAACAATCAGTCAGAAAGACAATGCTAACGTATTAATACGACTAATCTAAGAGTTTCTCTATCCATCAATAAATTTCAATAGTACGTATAAAGAATGAAAAACTTGATAATAACATGTCTGTTGCAGAATCATTTTGATTACTATTAAAATCATTCACAATGAACGAATGCAGAGACATTCGATCTATTATGAGATGTAACGAAAGTATAGTTGACAAAAAAAAACAGTATCGTCGCGTATCGATTTTGCCTTTGTAATTAGTTCGAACTTTTCCATTCTTTAAGTGCGTCCTTGAGTCATTACTTTACGTGACGTGTCGTTCTTTTAGGGCCCATTGTAGTGCACACTATCGGAACGAGTGAAATTATGTGTAACCTATCATAGCAAAAGAGAAGTGCGCACACATATGCATACGTATATATGTTGTCATTTGTTTTTTTTATTCTATGTAATTGCTCAAAAATAAGGATAATATAAATTAACCTATTTATTTGTATTATTGCTATTCATATAATATATAAAAATTAAAATATATGTTGCGTCATAATTACGATCAAGAAAAAACAATAGTGAAAGAGAAATCTATACATCGTCATAAAACTCACTATGGGCATTTAAGTCAAAAATCAACATTGGTTATTGATCATTTAATAACAAAAGTTAAACAAAAACGATTAGCAAAACAAGATACATCGGATTTATCTGATTATGTATCACATGAAAATATTAATAGTAATAAACAATTAGAACAAAATCATCATAAATTTCAACATCAACGAATTATACATAATGATGATCATAGTCTGTTATCAATACTTAAGAAATAAAATTTGTCTACATATACTTTTTTGTAGTTGTTACTATTGAAAATAATGAACAAGATGCAGTTGTTCCTAATCACATACATAACAATGAAGATATAGAAGAGAATGTCCAACAGCAAAGAAATTCTGCCAAATTTAATAAGAATAAAAAACTGAAGAAATCAAACGATGGAAATAGCCCTGTTATTGACATAGCTAATCAATCCAATACAAAAAAACGGCGATCACCATTACGACATACGGTATTATTTTTACCTAAGAAAAATGAAATGTTGTATTTTACATAAACTATAAGCGGGAGAGGAAGGGTAGTTGCTTTCTCATTATCTATCAATTGAATAGATAATATTAAATGCTTAATATTATAGAATTCTTTTTTTTTTCATGTAGAGTTTTCAAATTCGTAATGAAGATTTTAATGTTATATTCAATGATTTACCATCCGATGAACAGTTAATTATAAGTAAGTGATATATGTTTCATTATCTTAATTAGTTATGATAATTTATAGCTTATCCATGTGCTTGGAAAAAAGATGTATTCATACATGGTCGAATTTTTCTTTCAATGAATTATTTATTATTTTATTCATGTTTTTTCAAATGGGAAGAACGTGTAAGTGATTACTTTTTTTTTCTCTCTCATATTAAACGATACTTTGTTTAATTTTAGTTACGTATTCCTTATAAAGATATTATCAGTGTCACAAGAGAAAAGTCTGTTATAGTTATTCCAAATGCAATTAAATTGCGAACGAAAAAACATGATGAATATACATTTGCCAGTTATATACCGAGAGAAAAAATTTTTACAACTATATTTCGATTATGGAAAAATTCTTTAAATGATCAAGTAATACTTTAACAAAAAAACACATGACTATGTTAATTCTTTTTTTGTTGGAATTTTTTAGCCATTAGATTATCAACAATTACGAGCATTGATTTCGGCTAATCAACATACTCATGATGAATCAAATGATGATAGTAATGAGTATAATATTTTAGAAAATAATGATGAAAATCCTCATAAGGTAAAATTTACTTGAATAAATAATTCATAGAAAACCAGCATTAAAATATTCTTCATAAATACTTTTTGCAAATTTTCATATATTCGATATTATTATAATAAAGATTCCATAATAGTTATATTATTCAAGGTAATATTCGATTATATTTTTTGTTTTTAATATGTAGTCTCCTCTAATATTTTGGCATACATAAATTGTGAGAGTAATAGTAACACAATGAAATACTGAAACATGTTCATCTATAGTTTCTACATCATGTGACTATTAATATTAAACAAAATCTAAGTAATCAAAATGATTCTAAATTGTTGCAAACAAGTTTATAAATTCTTTCAATAGAAAATAAGTAGAACAAAAATTATTCGACATGAGATAAGAACATTGACTTAAGTGAAAATTTCTTGCACTTGTTTCAGTAGCTCTACCACTAGTAATTTTTAGATACACTGATATATATATAAATTAGAAAACGTCAAAACAAAGAAAAGGCTACATATCAAAAATGAAAATATAGTAACAAGTAGATCTTTATGGAAATCTTATTATTGTAATAATAGTTTTAAAGAACAATTAAATTTGAGAAATACTCTGAACAGCAATCCATAGGAAAGTAAGATCAATATTTTCGTTCATCAAAAAAAGTAAAAATTCATTCTACATAATAGAGATGTCCATGGCAGCGGCAGATCTAGTCAAAAATCATCACAGTGCAGGATAGATTTTTACACTGCCCTAGTGGGAGCAACGCAGTAGCGTTTTTCTACAGTTCCTCGCGTCGCGATAACGGTAGATTTTCAGCCGGGATGAACATCTCTGCTACATAATATATATTGTATCATATTGCTAAAACCTTTAGCTGTCTTTTGAATCCTCAAAAACTTTTTCTTAATAAAATATATACGTTTATTAATTATGTATTTTATTCAAGATTATTTTATTGATTTCTTTTGTAGTCACATTCTACAAGATTGAATAGCTCAGCAGAATCATCTAAACTGGGTAAAATCTTTTAGATATTCGAAAAAAGAAAGAATTTAATTTTTTTATAATTCTATTTAGATGATGAAAATATGATTTATTTACAAACATGTACATGTGAAAGTCATCCAGTAAAAACATATGTAGATCAATTATTTAGTTTTAATGTTGATACACTTTTTGAATTATTTTTTGGTGATAATCCATTTATACGTGACTTTCATAATGCACACAAATTACTTGGTAAATT
>CAJNSZ010000891.1:4747-37874 GCA_905329745.1 Rotaria sp. Silwood2 | reverse complement strand
ATTTTTATGAAAACTATATAGATCTATAAAGCATGACACGGTGCAGTTTTTGATCATAAAGACTTTTAGTACTCAACTGATTTTTAAATACAATAGTATTCTACAAAAGTATCAGCCGAATATGAGAATCGTACTAATCATACTCATGTCATTCTACATAATCTAAGATAGAAGTTAAAGATAAACATGATCAATATGTCATTTTGTAGAGCACGAAAAGCCGTGTCGATCTACACTATTACTTAACGTGTTGAGTGTATAAAAGAAAAAAATTTAGGCACCCTAGCTAATATTCGAAGCACTCGAAAGTGATATGCCCCTTATGACTGTTGTGTATTCGAATTTTGGGGTGTGGGTGTGGGGTGTGGGTGAGAGTGTAATTGAAGATAATACCCACACCCACACCCACACCCACACCCTCTTGAAATTTTACCTAAAATTAATGATAAAATCGAAAGACTTAATGTTGAATCATCATCTATGGAACGTATTCTTCTTGCAACAAATTATCCTAATTTACATGCACTTGGTTTATATGATCTTGAACCAGAAACAGCTAATGATCTCTTTTCTAGTAAGATATTTTCTTCTACTCTTTCAATGATGAATTGCCTAAGGATAATTTACGTCAAAATATATTTTGTATAATCAGACATTTGATTATTACACGGGTACTTTTATTATAAAATAGTTTTGTTATTAATATTAATTGAAGAATATCAATTTGAGAAAAATTCAAAATAAAGACATCAGTTAAAAGAAAATATAAATATTGTTTTTAGATATCTTCAATCAAAATTCTCTGATTCTCAAAATAGAAAGTCTAGAGTATAAAATAGAACATTAAGATAAAAAACACGGTATGAACGATACATTATAATCTATTAGAGAATTTGAATGAAGATCATTTAAAATTGATTTATTGCTAAGCAAAAGAAAATAGAATATTTTAAGTTAAGAAACAAAATAAAAACTAATAAATAATTTAAGGAAAATTTTCAATCTTAATTTAGATGGAAGTTATTTAATTCGTCATTTTCAAAGTCAAATTTCATCACTTTTTATTAATATGAAAGGACGTATGTACCGAAGAGATTTATTTGGACATGAAAATATATTTATATTTAGTCAAATATGTACTGAGTTCAAAAATTTACAATATTTAAATTTCAGTTCATCTTCTGATTATGAACAATTAACATTTGGTAGAACACCTTCGATTAAATTCTCTTCAAATCTATTACAATTACATGTCGTAATAAAAAGTATCATAGATTGTCTTTGTTTACTTGAGCATTTCAATCAACTTCGAACGTTCTATGTTACGATTTGTCCTCTTGCTGTTCGTGTATGGCCATCAGTCAATTACCAAGCAAGTTACTCATAATCTCTTTTTTGAATGAATAAATAATACTAGCAAATATTTATTAATTTTTCTTTTGTTTAGAAAAAACTTCCCAATTTAAAATGCTTTTCTCTAATCCATGAAAATGAATTAATGATGTACAATGAAATATTTGTTCCACTTTTCCAAACAATGCCAAATTTAGAAGAACTGAGTTTATACTTTTTCAGTTCATATGGGCTAATCATTGATGATGATAACTTGGAAAAGAATATTCTAAATCATATGATAAAATTAAACAAATTTACATTTAATATTCGTTCATTTATTCCTCGTAATGATTTAGTTAATTTACCATCAAATGAAGATATTAAAAATACATTTAAAAATTTTAAAAATAATGAAATTATTTCATGTGTTGATTATTTTTCCAAATCAAACTTATTTTATTGTCATATTTGTTCATATCCATATACATGGACCTTTTATAATAATATAACGAATAATTTTCCTGGTGGATTATTTAAATGTGTTCGTGAAATATCATTATGTGATGAACGTCCATTTGAACACGAAATTTTTCCTTCAAATTGCTGAATCATTTCCATTTATGGAAAAATTAAGTTTATATAATCATGAACCGCAACAAAATAAGAATTTAAAATGGTTAATGATAGAATATACTCATCTGACTAAACTTGATCTTGTTGCAACTCATGAAAATTATGTGGAACAGTTTTTAAATAATACTAAAACATGTTTATTAAATAATATTTACCTTCGTGTACGTTATGATTCTTTACAAAAAGTAACGGACGATTTTACAAGAGATGCAACACGAGTTAATTGCTCCAAAATCATTGGTCTAGTATCAAACAATAAACAAAAACTTCTTGCAAAGTCAAAAGACTATTTTCCTTATGCAGAAATCTACTGATTATTGTGATATATTATTTAAATAAAATTTGAAATAGGGAGACAATAAAGTTTTATATTTCATAGAAAAGGGGTAAAATAAAAATATTTGTCAAAAAGGATTAGAAATAATAAAATATGACTCGTGTAAATAGAAAAAAACTTCCGTGGAAGAGAAGAAAAACTTATCTAGAGTCAGAGTTGTCATTCAATTTAACATTGATAGAACAGATACTTTTCGGTTAAGTGACAGTTTTGTTTGTGTAAACGTTAATTGCATTTTTCGTGATTTAAGTACAACTAATAAATTTCTTCGTTGAACTTGTCTAATAATACAAGGATAATCTTCACTAATAAGAACTGGATAAATTGAATGTGGATGATGACGAACAAGTGAATCAATTTATGCAATTGTCATACTATCTTGATATGTACATAGTATTGGAAGATCTTCATCGAAACGATTAGCACGTATTGCTTCACCAGCTTTTATAGTAAAACGAAAAGTTTTACGATTTCCTAAATAGAAAAACAAAACTTTATTTCTCCTTTTAATTTCTCATGAGCTAAATATGAATAACCACTTAATGTGACACTTTCATAGATTCCTTCACCGAATGCTTCTCCTACCCATTTTGCTGTTAATGCTGTAACTATTGAGGGAACAATGTAAGATAAACCGTCAGTAACTTCACTCATAATTACAACAAGAGAAACAGTCATTCGACCAACTCCACCTAAAAATCCATATGCACCAATAACAGCATAGCGTCCAGGTGGAACACAATGTCAAGGGGGCCGAATAAATTCGTTGAATAGTTAGAATTTTCACGAGGGTTTAATGTTAAAACGATTTTAAGAAAAGTCGAATAGTAAACTTTTTTCTATGTAACTACCTGCCATTATTCTAACCGATCACTACTCAATGTCATTTTCATACTAATATATTCATTTTCATCTTCTCCTAAGAATAAGATATTGTCTACCAAGTCAATCAATTTAATGTTCTTAATCAACTAACTGTCTGTCTATGATTTGTGTCTCTATTGCGAAGATCATTCTCACTATTTTAATAGATATGGACAAGGATGGTAGCACCTGTTGGGTGTATCATAATTACGAAATTTTACGATGAATATTCATTTAATTACAATAGAGTTTTTAATCAAAAAATAAATGAATTTTTGTTGAAATAGATCGGCAAGGTATTTTTTTTCTGATGTTAATAACAACTTCTAATTTTTTTCGTCATTTAGCTCAAGTTTTTTCTTACTGATAATAAAATTCTCTAGGATTTACCTAGATTTAAATAATACTTTGAACTTTTTCTCTTAGTTGATCTATACCATCTAATCAAACTATTGATTATTTGACGTTCAAATCCAATAGAAAATCAGATAGAAGATACAGAACGTTATGATTGTTTATGAACAATAAAAAATCGAGTCTATTACGTCAAAAAGGTAATCAAGATCATAAAGGTCTGACAATCTACGATGGATATTTAAATTGACATAAAAGAAAAAAAATGGTCTGATGTTACGTATGGTCATAGTTGCTATCAGTTTTGCATTGATTACTGAGGATCTCGACACAGGTGATGGAATTCATCTATTTATTGAACAAGTTTTTTCACAAATGAAAGATCATCTTATGTTAATAGATCAACTTGATTAGTTTTCTATTGAATCTAATGAACAAATGTCGATTAGTGAACGTTTTTAACAATGATCAATCAGAGTAGTTAGACCTAGATCCAGAGCCACGCTATTATATGATTGACCATACGTTTAATTGTGACTATTTATCATTGAATATTTAAGAATTTAATGTTGTTAAATTGGAAAATTGAAATAATTTAAACAAAAGAATGTTAATTTATTTTAGTATTTTCCGTTTGTTTGAGAAATTGTTAATATGCTTGAACGTTGTTGATCTAAACGCATTAAAAGAATAATTATGTAAACTGAGTTGGTCGTTGCATTGTTGAGCTCGAATGTCATTTATGATTTATTTACCATAAGATGTTTGATTTAAAAATCTTCGACTTGAAGATAATCATTTTCTGTATTAGTTTAACAATCTCTTAAAAACTTTATTTTTCTCCTTGCCTCTATGATTCTATTCGGCTACCAACAATTATTATTTATAGTCAATATTTTAAATTCATAATTAAAATCTTAAAATTAATGGTCAATATTTAAAGCCTATAGATTATCTACGATTTACTAGTCATTCAATAAATAGCTCAACAAGTGAACTTTGCTCTGTCTAACTTGAACGTTCCATAAAGAACTGTTATGAATCAATATATATGATTATCAAACTAATGTTGGAAATTTCACTCAACAATCAACATAATCTGATAGGAACTATTATTATAAAGTGGCTATCAATGATTCCATTTCTGAACTAATTGCTGAGTTGAGAATAGGACATTGATTTGTATGATAAACATATAGGTCGATCTGTTTTTTCAATTGATACGTTTAATAGACGTAATTCAATAAAAACGTGTGTTAAGTAAACAATAGGATAACAAAAAGAAATGATTTGATATATAAAAGAAGTTTATTTCATGAAAAGAATTTTTTCCTAGTAGAATATTTGATTTTTTAATATTTATCAAAACCAATTTTGAATGCGTTACACTTATCTAATAGAGTTCACTTGATATTTGCAATGTTACTGATCTTTTTTTCTAAAAGAAATTTGGCAAATATTTTGATCGTTGCACTGTTATAACTCTATTAACTCTTGTTCTGTAATACCGGGTTTTTAAATATTACTTTAATTTCAAAATTTTCTTGAATATAATCAATTGAAATTCTTTTTATCATATATTGAGATATATTGAATTGCTCTATTCTTAAGAATAATATGCGGTCATAAACAATACTCTATCGATTTTAGAGGTTTTCTGCTCGGACTTTCAGTATTTAAAATAAAAAACTTGAAATTGAAAACGTTCTCATTTTTCATTTTTCATCGTTCATATATTATCTGTGTCTTGTTCATGTTTGAAACAAAATCTATATTATCTATAATCTGTCAATAAATAAACGAATTATAGTAATAAAAACGAAAAAACTAAATGAAAGGAGGAATTCGTTTGACTCACACTGTAAGTATATGAATGGGTGTTGTATGTATGCTTTTTCGAAAAACACTATTATCTATAAAGTGATGATTAAAACTCATTGAAACATAAGAACTTAGCAAATTTTCATTGTTTTTGTTTTTTAAAGAGAAATGTTTGTTCTCAAGAGCAATAATATTTATTTTGGTTATGTATATTATTTATAATAATCTCATTTGTATAAAGAATTCATTTTTAATAGCTCAAACACGTATAGAAAAAAAAATGAAGACGCTCAATCAGACTAGCCTAAAATGGCCACACTACTCGTCAGGACCGATTGCCTTTTCGAAGAATATTACTTGACCTCGTTTGGACTAGTCTAAAACGTAGATACATCCATCGTGCCTATTTCGTTGTCTGTTTATTGCGTAGCGAGAAAAGAATAAGACGAGCGATGGATTGAAACATTTCATTCTTCAGTATTCGCCATTCGATGAATCAGTTCTGATGGCAAACCACGATTTCACGATAGACAGATGTCTATTTAAACAACTGTCAAAATAGTAGAGTGACGCTTCTTCATTCGACATCTAATTGACACTATCGAAAAAAAGCAAGTTGATTAGTCTATTATGTCGTCAACGCATTCACCGAATCCATGTTTATGTATATATTTCATGATATCCGGTATGCAGCTTTGCACTTCTGCTTGTTTTATATCAAAAAAATACGTACTGAGCACTTCTCTGGCTAGTAACGATTTGTACTTTTTTTATAATAAAAGTACAAAATTATGTTGAAAGACAAAGGCGTACGTGAAGATATGAAGTATTCTGACTATTTCTCAAAAAAGCTTATTAATGTTCTTTAGAATTGATTAGACTATAGAGTAAAATAGAAATAATTTTAATAGCATGATGCTAGAATTTCATTTAAGTTTAAATATGAATTCTAGTGATTTAAATTGCGAAAACTTAAAATTGAAATAAGTATCAATTACGTTACGAGAAAAATATCAATTTTTCAAAAATTTCACATTAGTTTTAGTTTGTTTTTGTGTTTAGCTTCTTTTTTAGATAAAGTAATTTTCTTAGACATTAGCAATGAGATAAACCCTTTTAGAAAAAATAAAAACAATTTTCAATTTCTTCTATTCAACTTTATATAATTAATTCTGTATTATATCATACAAACTATTATTCATGCTGAAATTTGAAAAACTTAAATAAAATTGTATTAAACAGCATCGTAGAGTGTTTATTGATATGTAAAAGTTGATAACTTAATTGTATAGTTCAATTAGCTAGGCAATCGATAAGTGACATAGTGTGTGCACTAGATAGAAAAAGCGGAATAATGTCCGTCGGTAAGGCAGTCAGAACGTGAACCGTGAACTACAAATGATCTCGGACTAGGTATATACTAAGACCTATTAATAAAAACAGTAAACAAGACTATGTCTGAGTATTGATATCATTTCTCATTGATCTTTCTTTTCTTATTTTTCATTATCATTTCTCTATTATTCGTTCCTATGTTCATCTCTCTCTCTCACTCCCTCTTCCATGTAAGCGTGTGATGCATTTGAAGCAGGAGCATTCTGAAGATATAAAGTAATTGAATAAAAACATCACTGTCCAATGTAGCAGTAAGCTACACCTTCAGTTAGTCAGTAGGAAGACATGTTGTCAGGAATAGAAAAAAGAGTAACCCTTTTACCCGTTCTTCGCTAATCTGGCGAGTCACTAGAATTGAAAAAGTTTTTGAGGATGAAAATTGTCGTTTCTTTTTCCTATCTAATTCATCTTTTGTTTTTAACTAGAATTTAGTAGGTGGAAGAGTTTGTAGAAGATATTTTGTTTCTGAATTTATTTTGTTAGAAAAGAAATTAATATAAATATGAAAACGTTTTTTATAAGTAAGGTTTGCTTTTCTTTTTTAATACTATTTATGTTTTAGATATTTACGATTAAATCTGTCTACGTGTAATTATCAGATTAGTTTTTGATGTAGTGAGACGAAAAAAAGTTCAAATCCAAAAAGAATACGTTGTATGACATCATAGGCGCTCCACAAGGATCGGTACTTGCTGCCACTCTATTTCGACTACATGTATATTTTCTTCCCTCTCTATTTTTTTCATTTGTATCACATATGTTTGCTGATGATCTTGCCATACAAATATCAGGTGATCTGTGTAACGCTCCCAGTTGAGTTCATTGTATGCATAGTATTTGACCTGGCCATTTTTTCTTCTCATCTTACGTATTACCCTTATCTTTCTGTCATCGATATTTGTCTTTATCTTTCATCCTTTTTCGTTTTTTCTGAGGGTTGGGTATTTAAACGTGTGCTTTATATGTAATCGAGGCGATTGCATGATATGAAGGAATAGAATAAAGTGTAATACCATCATCACTAAGACTTCTTCTATCAGAAATCGTTACAATCTGGAAAAGCAATTTTCAAGAAATATAACTGAACTCAAATTTAGAGCTAAATTGACATTAGATCTGTTAGAAAAATTTGTTCATGATAATATTCTTCTAGTTAATATAAAAAAAACAAAAGCACTACGAGTACACAATGTAGTCGTACCTGTGAAGCTTAAGATTGAATTTAGAGGTCAACCAATCGAATACGTAAAAAGTTTTAAATACTTAGCTGTAACAATTGCAACTAAACTTGGGTGGAGCACTTTCATCAGTGATAAAATAAGAAAAATGTATCAAGGAATGCAAATACTATTCCGCACCATTCCCAGAAACAATATCATGATGTGAAAAATATTTTTTCCGCTTTTGCTATGCCCCATTTTCTATGGTTATTTTCGACCTGGTTCTTTTATATCGATAAACAAAGAAGATATATTGAACATGCATATTGTTCAGGTATAAAGATCGTCTATTCCTTACAAAAATGGGATGATGTAACTATTCTTATTTTGAGTCAAGAAAAATCTCTATACTTGATTATCTATATACATGCTGGTCAAAGTTTAGTATACACCTTGAGAAATCACCAGATGCCTTACTATTTCAACAAACATGGCAAGCTTATAAACCAATGGTGTCTTCGGATACGAATGAGTACAAAAGTATGGGTTTTAGTAAGCGTAGTATCTTTCCAAATAGACTTTAAAAAAGGGTACAACATTCTCTTGCCGAATGTTACATATTTGAGAGTATTCATCTAGTACAAGAAAACTATTATAAAACAAGTACTAATCTCATAAATCTATTTGTTTATNTAAAAAATTTATTTTCTAGATGTACTCTCATTAAGCAAATCATTGACAATCTATCTTCAAAAAATTTAATTGTTTTCAATAAGCTTTATAAGTTTAATAATTTCATAATTAACCGAAAATTAAAAACATTTTAACTCTGTTTAAATTTGATTTATTTATGTTCGCAAATGAGAAGTAGCCATTTTTTTAGTTGTATCATTATTTTCAGTAGAATCATCAATAGTTGAACCTGATGAGATTTGTTGAGAAACGTCAGAATGTATAGCTATGCCAATGCGTTGTGTCTAATATAACACAATCAAAAATAAATAAAAAAAATTATGAAATGATCTATCTCAAATGACGCTATACTCTTGTGCTAATTGACATACGATCACTTACTTCATCTATTTCATGAACACCATTTCGATTAGCAGTATTATTAGTAAATTGTTGGATTCCCTGCAGACATATAAACAGTACTCATTATGTATAATAATGTTACGCTTCAGAACACATACTTGCAACATAGTATTGATAATATCTTGCGATTTAAATCGCTTGTGTTTCCATGCATCATAACACGCTCGGCAATTTTCAGCGTTCTTTGCTTTACCCATTAATGTACATAGATGACCCCATATATCAGCTGATGATTTAGAACAGTCCAACAAAGCAATTTCATCGATAGAGAGTGATTGAAGTGCTTTTTGAAAAGCTTTTTCGTCGATTCTAGCTTTTGAAGGCATAATCTGAAATATTTATGGTACACACAATTGTTTTAATTATTCAACAAAATAAAAATCTATTAAACAAAGTAAATTATTTCTAGTTTCTTACTCGTTTAATACATAGTCACTTTAAACTCTCACACAACATTTATCACACATGATACATGTGAGCTATAACAAAGTGTTTGTGGGAATAGTTCATTTTGTAGTATGTACAACCGTATTTATACATTGTTCGATATCAGTAACTACTTAAACATAAAGTTATCTAGTATGTTAAGATTACACTAAGTGTTCAGTCTACTTATGCCTATCTTTTTTGTAAGTATTTACTAAAATATATTTTATTCTGTAGTAAAGATGGAAACTACCGATCTTGAATGATTAAGTTGAAAAAATTGTGTACTTTCGCTCTACAACTCAAGAGTAGATAACATCCTACTTGAGAGAAAGTAATTAAAGTGAACACGCTATCGATCTGTACTTATCTATGTGTTTGATCATGACTAAAATATAAACCATTCTACAATATTGCCATCAGTGAGCAGTTTCGTCTACTTTCTTTTGAAATTAGTATTGGTTGCATGCGTTATTTATATGATATTTTTCTTAGATTGGTATAAATATCTTAATTCTTTTTTTAATTTTCATTCCAGCTCCCATTATGTGATTGTGTGAATTGAGATCATTATATACATTGATATTAAATACATAGAGAGAGGGTGAGAAAGGAAAAAAAACAACTTCATTTTCAAAAAGCTTAAAATTAAAAGATATGTGCTATATTATTTACATATTCCATCATAACTATCCATATTGCCGAAGTTGAAACTGTTTTCTCTATTGTTTTTTTAGAAAACATAAAAAGTCATGATAATTCCATATAAAATAATATTATTGATTATATTTGTAATCAATAAAGTCATCATAGCAAGATGTTTATCATCAACGACTATTATCATCGATGTTGACAAAGGTATTGCTCTTCATAAAATTGGTGTATATGCTGACCAATTTCAAGAATCAATTTTTCACATATTTATACCATATAATAATTTATGTATCGATTCACCAATGTCCGACGTTTGTGAATATATTCAATCGACAAGTCCTGATATCATTGAAGTTGGAACAATTTTACCGTATGTTAATACACTATCATCAACATCATATAATACAGACAGTATTTTTTATATGATTCAAGAAGATATTCGACGAATTTTTTTACATCATAAAATCGATAAGTTTATTGAAAAATCGAAATCAATTATTTATTTCATTGATAATCATTTTTATGTAACACGTAATACAGATAAATCTATAACGACACCTACTTTTTCTATTAATACTAATCAATCAGCACTCAAACCTCGTGTAATTAATCCAGCAACGCTAGTTGTTGAACAAGTATTTAATAATAAAGTTGGTTATGATTTTTTTAAATGACGAACAAATCAAAGAAATTTTACCATTAACTGTTTCAACAAAAGATGAAGCACTTGACATAAAAAATGTGAAAGCAATCTTAAATATGTTGACTGATATGATTGTTGCACAAACTGTATACGCGTTGAAATCTTGTTCAATACAAAACAATGAACATTTACGATCCAGTCCTGCATGTCTTGTCGTATCAACAATTATTCGACGAATGCCGGTAGAAAGTTCATCTATTTATCAAGTGTATCGTCTAACACCGTTACCAGTATTCTTTAAAGGAGAAAAATATGTCTATTCTGATTTGCCGGTGATTGTTGGTTTTAATAATATTAATAAAAAAGTTATACTATGGAACGATGACAACTTGTTGAACACTTGTGCTTTCTCTAAAATCGTTCAATGTCATAATTATCCTGTTAGCATTCCATTATCTACTTTACCATGTCTCAACGAGTTATTTGATAACAGACCCTTATCTATGAGCACGTGTCAAGTGAGAAGATCAAACAATGTCCAGCCCAATATTCTGAATATCAAGAACAACATATGGTTTGCCTATCCTAGCAGCGAGCCTTTTGAATGTGAATCACAATCATTATCAAGTCCAATGTCTGATATTATATCAATTAATGAACCAATGATTGTAACATTACCATGTGATAGACCAGTACAATGCTCAAACATCCTATTACCGTCAACTGCATGTGTTAATACTACTGTTACACTAACTGGCAAAATCAATAATACTTTAAATTAACAGTCGGTTTCCGTCATTCGTTTTAATAACATAACTAGTCGAATCATATCTATTTACAAAGCAGCCGCTAAAAAAGTATTTATGGAGTTACAAGTTGATATTGACATCGATCAACCATGGATGAAAAAAGTTCTTAAACAATTTGGTAGTTACTTACTCTCATTACTCTGTTTTGCTCTACTAAGTGTGGCACTATTCCTCATAAAAGTCATCAAAACCAAACTCTTTAAACAGATCGAAAAAGTTAAAACAGATACAAATAGAATTCAAAGAGATATTATACGAGAAATATAATGTAACTCAGTATAATATCTGTTAGTTGATACATTTGTTATTATATCGTATGAACGATTTTTTTTTCATTCTCATGATGTCACTTTGTACAACAGAAGAAAAAGACAAAATAGAAATATTGTAGGTTTAATAAAAGTATAGGTCTTTTTTTTTCATTCTTCACTGAATAAAATAATATTATAAAAACGTATTCAATATGATCATTTGATAAAAAGTATTAAAAAAGTTGTTGCCACATTTCAAACATATAATAGTGATCCTGTACAAAAGAGAAAATGTTTGATCAAGTATATCTATCAGATAAGAAAAAAAGTTGTAAGCTGCAATATTTATTTTTTCATTATAGGCAACTACAAACAATGGCTAGATCTATCTTTGAAATATAATGAGTTAATTACTTGTCATCTTTGTATCAATACTAAAGTGTTGTTTAAAAAAGTAACTTGTGTTCCCTAAGACGTATTAGACTATTCTCAAATTCAATGTAAAATCCAAATTTACTCTCTATCAGTACCATATATACATTTTGTGTGCCGTTGAAATAATTAAATCACTTCGATTCTTGACTAATGTTTTATTTCTCTTTGATAATAATAATTTCATGATGATTCTCTAACAGAAAATCGATTAAACAGTTCATGTTCAATAATCTACGTTGCTTTTTGATACTGAGTTTCGTTTCTTTTATTCTATTAAATGTACTTCTTATCTAAAACTCATATCACTTGATGACTGTGAATATAATGATCTTTATTTATGCAGTGTTTTCTTTTTCAAGAATCAATGTGAATCGATATTACATGCCTAGTCATTACTTTGATTGATTTCAATACTTTTGCTTCTCTTAAAAAAAATAACCCTACTAACGTAAACGTTATTGACTCGTCCTTTTTCTTCTTACTTTTTAATTTTTTTTCTCTTCTATCTTCTGTCTTATTGTCTTTCATGAAGAAAAGAATAATATTGGCACGATTTATCATTATTTCTTTCTTTCAGTATAGACAGAAAAAAGAGATGTATAACAATAATTAGTAGCTAGCTTCACGTCAAACTTATGTTTTCGAAAGGTATCTTTATTATTGAATAATAAATTCTTTTTATTAAAACTTCAAAATATTGATAACACCTTGATCCGGTTGTAAACGTATATGACAAAAAGATGTGACTGAGAAAAACAATTCCTTCTGAAATAAATTACTTCTTTCCACTATAATTGTTTTTTCCGTTCTCCAATGTACGCAATCGCTATGACAAATAATTATGACCCTTCCTTATTCATGCATTCTTTCTCAATTATCTCCTCATATGGGAGAAAAGACAACAGAACGAAAAAGAAAAAAAATTGAACAATTAATACAAGGCGTAACCAATTGAGTAAGCATTTAGCTACTAAACAAGAAAAACAATTGATAACAACAAAAGATACTATTGAAAAAAACTATACTGAAAAATGACTTCTTGTAAGAAAAATATTATTGTATCTTAGTAATTCTCACATACGTTGTCATTCAATAAGATTCAAACGAGTCATATTTTTCCCCATCGAAACAAACGAACCAAAAGACAAATTCAATTTACACCACATTCGTTTCAATATAGATACAGTGTAATTACTAGAATCGATTCATCCGTCAAATTCGAAAAAAATAAATTCTATCGTTCGACAACACTTTATTAGAGAAAAAAAACAAGATCAATCAAATAAAAAACAAGATCAATCAAATAAAAAACAAGATAAGTTGCATAACAAAAACAAAACAAAACAAAAAAGAAAAAAATATTTAAAAGATATATATCTGTTCATCCAAGTATGTCCATCACAATGCCGGTGTTGATGACAAAAACTCCGACTGTTGAATAACAGCCACTTCCACCCCCATTACCTTGTTTCCTAGACAAAAAAATTAATTTCACTGACAAAAAAATTTATTTACATACCTTCTCTCATAGTTCGACGTAGTCGATATTCTGACATCGGCTTTGGATAAAACCATGACCTCTGAGATAAAATCATATGTATTTTACACCTATAAATAAAACACAAATGATACCTTACCTTACAAACACAACCCTTTCGAATGAACTTTGAGCCGCAGCAGCATGTGACCACAAAACCACATGATGACAAGACACCTATAACAATGTTGAGTCCACCTGAAAACAAAACCATCCAATTCGCGCCCTGATGACTCGATCCTTGTCCACTACCTACCGAACCCAACGTTGCTAACGATGTCCCATCAACATGAGCATCTGTAGTCACAGCAACTGCAGCATCAAACTCATGAAAAGACTTAAACCCAACAGGCTGCAACACAAAACAAAAAATCATTCAAAACTTTAATAACACTTTTACTTACTCTTCCACAACCACAAACAATGAGACTACATACAACAAAAACAACATAAGTCATAACGATAATATATTTCAAAATAAACAATCATATCATATGCAAAAAAAAATTAATCCGCTTTATATACATCGATCTGCAGCACCAATTAACAAAAACTGAAACAACAAAACGAACAAGATAAAACGATCAATTAAACGAATCTCAATGCAATCCGAATGACAACTTCAACGGAAAGATAAAAGAACAAAAAACACATCAACATCCAAAGCAAAAATTTAACACATGCCTTTCCATTACCATCCAACTCAATACTCAACGCAAAATAATATAATGGAGAAAAACATACTGAATCGAACGATGCATCGTTCGATATCCCGTGACACTCACGAAGAGAGAAAACAGACTTCCCAATATTGAAAAATAAAATTTTCAACATTTCGTTCCTAATTTTTAGGGATTTCACCTCCCTTCATGAGTATCGCCGGAATATAGGATGAACATGCACTTATGCAGAATTAAATTCTGCATCGAATGGTATATGACTCAGGTCCCGACCATACTCAGAAAAAGAGAAAAGAGGCTTCCGAATATTGAAAATTTACATTTTCAATAGTTCGTTCCTAAATTTTAGCGATTTCACCTCCCTTCATGAGTATCGCCGGAATATAGGATGAACATGCGCTTATGGAGAATTAAACTCTACATCGAATGGTGTATGACTCAAATCCCGGCCATACTCAGGAAGGGAGTGAGGAGAGTTCGGAATATTGAAAAATTAAAATGTCAACATATGGTACCTATTTTTTGGGGAATTGAGCTCCCTTCATGAGTATCGCCGGAATATAGAATGAACATTCTTTTATGCAGAATTAAATTCTGCATCGAATGATGTATGACTCAAATCCCGGCGATGCTCATGAAGAGAGAAACATGACGGTGTGTATTTGATGTTTTTTTCGGCTTGTAGTTTGGTAGGATAAGGTGATCCAGTAATAAGTAGTTGTTCAATGTTTGATAGTTAGGTGTGGTGTTGTTTCGCTGTTGTTGTTAAGGACACCATGTCCATGGTTATGTCCTCTATTATGATGTTTTCTGGATGTTGTTTTCTGATTGGTCCGTTTCTGTCGAATGATATTTTTTTGTTCGTCGTGGTAGCTCGTTGTGTTGTGCTAGCTTCTCATCGATTATATGATAGATTATTTTAAAGTATATGTATTCGATTGTTGTTTTATTTAAAATATCAGCATTTATAGGTAATTTGCTGAGATATTGTTTATGTATTCATTTGCAAGTTAAATATTTGTGTATTTAGGCGTCAACTAGCAATGAAGCGATGTATTTTTCGCGGAGGAACAGTACGAACGCTTTTTTTAATGTTAACAGCTGCGCACGAAACTGGAAAATCACAATCATTTTTATCTAACATACATATACCAAAGATAATATAATCTGAGTAATATTTATATGCGGTATGGAATACACGCTACATTGTTGTGTGGGATGCATATGGCGGTCTTTGATTTACTTGTAGGGTCAAGAATTGCCGGCTGGCAATTTTTTCTTTGATTTCACGCTTGTTGGGCTTTTTGAAATGAAATTTAAATTTTGAAAAATAAATACAAACAACGACAGGTTCCCCAACTACTGCTATTAAATGCAGTTATTTTTCAAATCCTTGTGCAAGCTAAGACAAGCACTCGCAAATCAATTGTACTGTTGTTCATTTGAATGCATAGTTAAACAATTTGTGATGTTTGAGTAATTGCTGTTATATATGATATGGAAAGAAAAATTAAAAGGAAAATTCAAGAAAATAGATTAAAATTGCTTGTTTTATTGCATATTAGAGAACTTTAGCTGATAGCAGAACAATGCTTCCTTTGTCACGTTCTGCATGTCTTTCTTTTCGTCCATTATTCGTTTTAATTTTTACACTTTCTATTAGTAGAAAAAGCAATCACATCGCTTACACTTCTTTTATCTACGAAAGGAATCATATCATGTAACTAATTACTTCTCGTATGTTCTTTATTTTGAATGATGGTGTTCATGGTTGTTAACGAAACTTTTGGAAATTAAAATATAAACTATATTTGGTAATATTTTCTTTGCTTTTCATCACTAAATATATCTGCCGAATAAGAAAGAATACAGATTGTATTTTTTTTTATAATATTTGTACATATAAGCGTTCAAAATTATTTCACTTTCTGGTTTAGATATTTTTAGTTTTGATTGAATTATCTCATTGTTTTTATATGCTTGAATTGTTTATTTCGAGGATAAAGTATGTTTTTTTGAATTTGGTTTGGTTTAAAAATATTATCAATGATAAATAGTGCTAAACTCTGCACAAAAGTGGAATATAAATGTTTTTTCAGTTGTTTAAAACAGTTTGAATTTGATCAAAACTTCAACTTGATGGGCTCAAATTTTGATTGGCCCATTTGTATTTAGCAAATAGGAAAAAGCGAAGAAAAAAATGCGAGGGAAGAGAGAAAGGAGAGAGAGACATAAAAAAATGCAAGATGAAAGGGTATATAAGCAACGAGCATCGCTCATTTCATCACATCGCCAAACAAACAAAAACAAGTCAATCGAAGAAAAGGTAAGTCGTGCGTCTGACAGAAGCTATACTTATGAATGCACAATGGAAACTATCCCATAGATATTTGATAATCGACAGAAAGTAGTAACAGTTTCTTTCCTCCATCAACATACATGAGTCAACATCATGCGCTTAAAAGTACTTTTTTTCTTCATCATAGTGTCACATTTAATTAGCTATTGAATCAATGATCATTCTTACCAATAGAGCGGTCATAGACTCAATCGGTCCTGATCTTGTCTAACTGAAAGAAAATATTACAATGGTAACGAAACCGATCGGTTCTAATCTATACCTCTGTGCCTGTAACGTTATTCCTATGCCCATATTCTACATCTATATCTCTATGTATGTAGTTGATCCTGTCAGTTCTTTTATTTTTAAACAAATTACAGTAAACAAAAAAATGTATTGGACTTTATTTCTATTTAGCTTCATCAACAGTATTAAATCATGCCAATTGCCTGTTCTCGTTGCAATACAGTATGTTGCGTTCGTTGCAATAATCCTCCAATTAGCACTTGTCATCAATTCAGTGGAAGTTTGGGCTTTCTTGGTGCTGTTGGAGCTGGAAATCCAAAGTGTGATAAATGTCATCATCCAGCAAGCGATCATTATTGTCAATAAGCATGAAAGCAAACAATATTGATCTTTAATTCTAAATAAACATCCTATTTTTTTACAGCGTAATTCTATCACATATACCTCAATTTTCTTTCTATTTATCTCTCTTAAACATATATTACTATGCTATCATGTAATTCCTACTATCTCTTTCGTCTTGATTATTCCCTTCTTCTTCTTCTCTTTCTTTTGTCTTTGTCATTCGTATATTTTACTACGTATTTTTCATAAATAAAAGAAGAGAAAAAACAAAAGCAAGCATCTCACATCATTCATTAATATTTGGTAAGACTGGCGAGTACCATATTAATTTTAAAAATAGTATGATAGTTTGTTATTACTAGTAGTTTAAATTAATTGAAAGAGCGTATATATGGGGCCGTTGAGGATCATACCAGATATCAAAGCAGTCGGTTAAATTTTATTTTTTTTATCTCATGTTCTGATTTTGTTCAGTGTCATCTAAAACTTGTACATGCAATTTTACTACCATATAGCCGAATAGTTATATGATTCATAATCAGCGTTAGAGACTGTATCGAATCACATATAATGTGAAAGAAATTGTTTTCCGTGAACTATAGGGGACCAAAGGTCAACATTTTTAAAAAACAGAGCTGTGGGCGATCACATGTCAAATTTTGACGGAATTTTTTTTTTCACATTATATGTGATTCGATGCAGTTTTTAGAGTTGATTCTGAATAATATAACTGTGTTGCTATACAATTGTCTAATGCACAAGAAAATCGCTAAGAGATTTTTATTTTTATTGGAAACCATGAAAAACCGCTAATTATAAGAGCGATGAGAGTCCTGTTTGAGGACGATTTTTAGGTTTTTCTTCGGATATTTTTTATCATTTCGTGGAGTAGAAAGATTTGTATAACATATGCGCAAAAAAGGTCATCAATCACTCATAGACGGGAAAGGTTGAAAGTCAAATCTAAAACAATCTGAGTCTACCATTGAAAAGAGCGCGGTCGGTAGCGTGTCTAATGGAAGCATTGTTACTCATAAGCGATCTTCAATATTTCAGACATGGGAAATTGTTCTTGTAGGATCAACCAGAAACCAGTGTATTAACTAGTGATAATATTCAACTTAATAAGAATATGAGCCGGTATAAAAAAATTCTTAAGTTGAATGCTAGGCAGTAAAATGAGACGCAGTCTTTCGAGATATGTCTTTCTAAGTGATTGTGCGTCTCGCGCTAACTATCTAGGGAAATATTGTAAACAGTCGTTTTCATTATGTCGTTATTTTTTCATGTCGGAAGTGTAAAGGTTGTTTTTGAAAGATGAAAAATACTTTTTTCTGGATTCATACCGAGAATTTTCGGGTCACAATAGATATAAAGAAACTGGCTAAGTGTTCGTTTGTCATCCTTAAGCTCAAGTTTCAAGATTCTACCCACTAAAAACAAAATATACCGTAAAGAGGTCGCTCCAATCTCATCATGGACGATGTTGTCTCTCGATACTTACCACTTTTTAAAAAAAATCTAAGAACATAGATCGATAAAGAATAATTTTCTCTGTGTACTTGATCAAAGTTATATCTAGTCTTGTCAAAAGAAGCAAACTAATAATAGCAGATTTCCTATTGCTCGACTTATCCTATGTCTTTGTTTCAGAGAATTACCGAAGCATACACAAATACATTATATTCCAAGTAAAAAAAGTAGCATTAAGTGAAGTTATACATATGGAACATTCACGTTCTCAATTGAATGATTTACCAAATGAAATTCTTTTGATAATTTTCAAATATCTGCACCATCATCATATGATTTATTCGTTCATCAATATCAATAAACGATTTAATTTAATTGTCGATCATATAATTGAAAAACAATTAGTATTAACATCGTTGAATGATTCATCATTTTCAATTAATAATGATATCATACTTGATCGAGTTTCACGAATTTTACCATCGATTCATCATAAAATTCAATGTATTGGTCTTGATGCATCAATTATAGAACAAATTCTTTTTTCAACAACTTATCCAAACTTAAAGACACTTGTTTTATATGTAACATCATCAACAGCAATTAATTTATTTAATGGTAAGATATTATCATCTGTTCCACCATAATCTATAAGAGAATTTAAATGAAGATCATTAAAGACCGGTTTATTTTTAAACGAAATAAAATAAAATATTTTAATTTAATAAAAATTTTCAAATATTTATTTCTTTATTTAGATGATAGTTTATTATTTCAAAATGTTGGTTCAAAAATTCAAACTTTGATTATTAAAACAAAAAACATTACTAGAGAAATACACGTACTTGATTTGGAGAGCGTGGACGAAATATTAGAAAGTATGAAAATGCCTCAAGTTTTATTCAAACAATCTTGCACCATGTTTACGAATTTACAATATTTAAAATTTTGCTCAATTGCTGAACAAGAACAATTAGGATTTGACAATATCGATTCAGTTTCATTTTCATCAAATATATCGAAATTAAATATCGAAGTCGATACGTTTAACGATTGTCTTTTTTTACTTGATGTTAAATTCGATCGACTTACTCATTTATATGTAAGAATATACAGTTTTCATGATTTATATTCATTAAATCATATGCACAAATCAGTAAGTGGCTCATCAATATTCTTTTTTTTTACAAGAATACTAATTATCATTTTATTTTGTAGGATAAGATGCCAAATTTGACCTGTTTCTCACTTACTTATATGAATAATTTATATGACCGTGACAAAAACGGTCTTCTTAATCTTTTACGTCGAATGCCAAATTTAAATGAACTTTATTTAGAATTTTTAATGGTTGGTCATTCGATTGTTGATGGTAGTATCTTATCTACACGTTTTATTAATGCCATGTCAAATTTAAATAAATTTACATTTAATATTGGATCATTAGCTGAAATTGATGGTAAACGTAAATTACCTATACCAACAAACGAAGACATAAAAAATTCGTTTAAAAATTTTCCAAATACAATTCTATCAAGTATTCATCAATTTGTACAAGCTAAATTAATATATTGTCATATTTACTCATATCCATACACAAGCCAATTTTATCATAATATAACAAATGGCTTTCCTGGTGGATTATTCAAATGTGTTCGTACAATATCATTACGTGATGAACATCCATTTGAACATGAATTTTTTCTTCGAATTAATCAATCATTTCCATTAATTAAAAAATTAAGTTTACACAATTATTCAGCACAAGAAAATAATCATCTTCAATGGCTCGTAATTAAATATCATCATCTTGTTGAAATCGATCTTATTAATATTCATGAAGATTATGTTGATGAGTTTTTAAATAATACAAAAACATGTTTAGCAGACAACGTTAATCTTCGTGTATGTTATGATTCGTTGGAAAAAAAAACAAACACATTTACACGAGATGCAACACGAATGAATTGTTCAAAAGTCGATCGTCTTACGTTATCAGGCGGTCCGAAAAATTTGGATAAAAACTTAAAAGACTATTTTTCTCACGCAAAATTCTATTAATTATTGTGAGATTTTATTAAAACAAAACTTGAACAAGAAGTAAAATAATTTTTTTTTTCTTTGAAAGAAGATATAATTCAAATGTTTGTCAAAAAGATTAGAAAGAAGATGTAACTTATGTAAACAAGAAAGAAAAATTCTATAAAGAAGAGAAGAAAAACTTCTTTGAGAGTTGTCATTCAATTTGACATCGATACAACAGGTACTTTTCAATTAAGTGATGATTTTGTTTCTGTAAATGTTGACTACAGATTTTAAAACCAGTTTCAGCTTTCTGAAGATTCTCAATACCTAATATTACATTAATTTTATCTAAATAAATTTTCAACAAAATTTAATCTAGAAACAATTTATTATTCATTCATATCTAATACTTTCACAAAAATAATTTCAACTAAACTTTGGGAGATAAATTTATATAAACTCAATCTGTTTATTATATGATAATCACATATAACTTTAATTTCCAATGAATCTCAAAATATCTATCGATTATTAATTGAGTTTATCTATAATTCTGATGAATCTTATTGGAAAACGAAATATTGTATACTTGATAAATTATTTTTTACATGTAATGTTCTAAATAAAGCTTTGGAAGTTGTACTACAACTATCATGTTTAGTAAGAGTTATAAGAAGAGATGGTTGAAGTAAGTCTTGACAAGCCAGAGGTCTTTTATATAAATAATAATGATGAAATACAAGATAAATTAATAAAATAATATAATCTAACTTGAAATATTCCAGTAATTGAATTTGCTTTGTTAATAGAATATTTTAGATATTTTCTTTTCTTTGTTTCTTCAAGTAATGCATTTCTTTGTTTAGATTGAAATAAATTTCCATAAGCTTGAGATAAAAGTTCCTTTTTTTTGCTCCATTTTGTTTAAGAAGTTGAATAGCATATTCTGCACATTTTTTCATTGATAAATAATGTTCTAATTCTTCAATTGTTTGTTCTGATGAATTTTCAAAAATTTTATTTTCTTTAATTAAATTAAAATCATATTGAAGACATTTTATATCTAATTTAACAAATCCAATTTTCATTTTTGCATCTTATAATAAAATTTGAACTTCATCACATATTTTTTGTGCTCTTTGTCCATTATATGTTGTTAAACGAGTTTCTGCGTCTGCTTTCACCTATCGATTTTACTGTTTATGAAATGCATTTAAAAAAAAGTGTGAAATGAATATACTTTAAGTTCCATTTAAAGTTGTTTATTGAGTGATTGAATTTTTTCTTCAATTAGATCAAATTGGTTTATCGATAAATCCGTATTATTTGAAACTAAAAACATTTAAAAAACGTTGAATATCAAATAAACGATGATTTGTACGATTCTTTAATTTGTGAATTTTCATTTTTAAAAAGTCGATTTTCTCTTTGGCATCTTTAAGGAAAATTTGTGTTTCATTAATGATGGTTTTTTTTTGTTCATTAATGCTTATTCAATAATGATTGAGTATCTCTTTGCTCTTTTAATTAATTTGTTCTTCAATTGACATCTCTTCTTCTTCATCAAAATTTTTCCTTTCTGAATTTACAAAAAATATCAAAAATAACAACAGATTTATTTAAAAACCATTAGAAATTTGTTGAGTTTTGTTCCTTGTTGACGATAAGGAATTGATCCAACTGAATATAATTTTCGCATTTATTAATGAATCAATCAAAACGAACCAATACCCAATACATGTCAACACATGACATGACATGTATTAGTTGTCATTTAACTAATCAATCAAACAGATACATATTTTGATAGCGACCTCTCGAAAATAAATGTTTTATTCAAATATCTTACGAGTGGGTGTTTAGTGCCCGGCAAAAGTTTTTTCCTTGTTCAAATGAATATTTTCTTTGATTTTATTGACATACAGAATTAGGATATTGTATATTCATATATTCAAAGTTACAGACATTTACTATGTGGATCATGTCTATTTATCATCTTCGAGTACAACGGTAGAAATATGTGAAACATACTTAGAAAATAACGCTTTCAACTACTCAATCGTTTTTGAGTTCGAACTTTATGTATAGCATAGACTCTGATCAGGCATGAAAATTCCCAAAAGAATAAATCCTCTTAGACCTTCTGTTGAAAATTCTACACATTTATTTTTACTGGAGTATTACTTTTACCCTGCGACATAGTACACACAATGCATGACTGAAACATGGAAAAAACATATTTCCATTGCACAAACATGTTACATCTGCTTCAGCAAGAAATACAAACGTTTGAAAAAGATTACTCGTGCATGAATACGATAAGCAAGCGCTTTACCTTTCCAAAATGTGTCATGTCTTACCTCAAGATATGTTCACCGTACATGACTTTTTTGCTCAAGATTTTCAAGCATTGCATGTGCATGAAAGAAAAAGTTCGACTCAGAAAATTAAAACAGATTTAAGTCATCTTTTCCAAATGAATTAATGTTAATGTACCAACCACGTCTAACACTTTTTTCCAATATGAAGATAGACGTATCGTCTCATGTATATACACTTTTTTCATCAAACCATATATACCTAAAATATGACACCTATGATTTTATAGGGACATCGAAATAAATATCAACTTTTTCACAAGCATTTTGTCAGTAGTAGACACAAAGACGATGTTTTCCGCTCTCATTGATGACTGAGCTGCTTAGTGTGTAGACGCTATTGACTTGAAAAAAAATTCATTTCATTCATTTTCCAGTGTGTGTTGACCCCTAAATGTTGAATAGAAAGAAAAAAAAATATTCGATCGGTTATTCATTTATTGATGGTCAATTTCGACTATACAAACATATGCTCATTGTTTTCATTGACGACATCGGTCAGCTTGAACAGATGAGTATAGATGTATATATTCATAAGAAAAGCAAAAAAACCTTAAGTGACAAGTATAAACATGGAACGTTCATGTGTTCAACTGGAGAATTTACCAGATGAAGTTCTTCTGATTATTTTCCAAAACTTGTACAATTGTGATGTACTTTATTCTTTCTTAGGTCTTAATACGCGACTTGATACAATTCTAAATGATAGAATTTTTACAAGAAATTTAACATTAATAAAATCTATTCATAGTTCATCATATGAATTCACTGATATAATACTTGATCGATTTTGTCTTGAAATTTTACCTAGAATCAATGATAAAATCGAACGACTTAATATTGAATCATCATTTATGGAACGTATTCTTCTTGCAACAAATTATCCTAATTTACATACACTTGGTTTATATGGTTTTGTAGCAGAAACAGGGGGTGAAGTCTTTTATGGTAAGATATTTTTCTTCTATACTCTTTCAATGATTAATTATATAAGGCAAATTTATTTGAAAATATATTTTATATAATCAACATTTGATTTTTACACGCATAGTTTCATAATTGATGAATATGAATTTGATAAAAATTCAAAATATAAAGACATCAATTAAAAGAAAACAGATATTGTTTTGTAATATCTTCAATTAAAATTCTTTCGTTCTCAAAATCGAAAATCTAGACTATGAAATAGAAGATAAGATAAGAAAACATAGTACGGACAATATATTACAATCTATTAAAGAATTTAATTTATGATAATTGAACAATTGATTTTTATTGATAAATAAAAAAGTGTATAGAATATTTTCAATTTTTGTTTAGAGGGAAGTTATTTAATTCATCGATTTCAAAATCAAATTTCATCACTTTTTATTCAGTTGAAACCACATAAACCAATACCAGGTGCATCTGGATATGCAGTACAGGATAGAAAAATATTTATATTTATTAACATCTGTAATCATTTCAAGAATTTACGATATTTAAATTTCAGTTCATCTTCTATTTATGAACAATTAGCATTTTATAGGCCAATTTCAACTAATTTCTCTTCAAATTTATTAGAATTACATGTTGTAGTAAAAACTATCTACGATTGTCTTTGTTTACTTGATGGTCAGTTTAATCAGTTGCATAAGTTTTATGTTACGATTCGGCCTCGTGGTATTCATGGAGAGAAAATAGTTGGCAATGATGTAAGCTACTCATATATTAATCTCTTTTTCAATGAATAAATAATCTTTTTGAATATTAATTACTTTTTCTTTCGTGTACTTAGAAGAAGCTGCTCAATTTAAAATGCTTTTCGCTAATCCATGAAGATGAAATAAAAATGTACGATTATATATTGGTACCACTTTTCCAAAGAATGACAAATTTAGAAAAACTTAGTTTGTATTTTGTTAATATATGTGAACCAATTATTGATGGTGAGGATTTGGAAAAGAATATTATTAATCATATGCCACGATTAAACGAATTCACATTTAATATTTGTTCAATTATTTGTCTTCATCTTGCGGATCAGCCGATTAATTTACCATCAAACGATGATATTCAACATACATTTCGAAATTTTCAAAATAGTCAAATTATTTCATCTGTTTATTATTTTAACTCAAACTATTTTTATTGTCATATTTATTCATATCCATATACATGGATATTTTATCATAATATAAGAAATAATTTTCCTGGTGGATTATTCAAATGTGTTCGTGAAATATCATTACTTGATGAACGTCCATTTGAACATGATTTTTTGCTTCGAATTGCTCAATCATTCCCATCTATTAAAAAATTAAGTTTAGAGAATTATGAACCGCAACAAAATAACCATCTTCAATGGTCAATAATTAGATATTCTCATCTTATTCAAATTGATCTTGCTAGAACTCATGAAGATTATATTGAAGAATTTTTAAACAATACAAAGATATGTTTATTAAGTAATGTTCACCTTCGTGTATCTTATGGTTGTTTAAAAAAAGTAACGGACAATTTTACAAGAGATGCAACACGTATTAATTGTTCCAAAATCAGTCGTCTTGTAGTACTTGGCTACACAAAAAATCTTTCAAAATTAAAAGACTATTTTCCTCATGCAAAAATCTGTTGATTATTGTGATATATTATTAGAATAAAACTTAAAAAAGACAGAAAATAAATTTTTAGTTTTTGAAAAAAGATATAATTCAAATATTTATCAAAAAGATTAGAAAAAATAAAATATGACTTATGTAAATTTAAGAAAAGAACTTTCCTGAAGGAGAGAAGGGTTAATGAAAGAATCATTCATTTATCGTCACCAACCATCTATTTATTATGAATGTGAAGGACAAACTTCTTTATCAAATTGTCGAATATGATAAAGTAATGAATCCATTTGATACATATCTTCAGGTTGAGTATAATGAAAACTAATTGCTGTTTCACTTATTGATTCATAACCCTATTTTAATCAAAGATAAATATTAAATAATAAATAAAAATAAAAAACTTACAAATAAATTATGATGAAATGCTTTATCATAAATCCAATATCTTGCAATTTTATTTGGGAGTCCATTAAAATGTACACGAAATGGTTGTGGATGAAATCTTTCTCTTCCTTCATCATCAATTGTTTCACCAACAGTTATTAAATCTTTTGTTTCATCTTTTGGTGCTATTTCAAAAATTCTTTTACAACATGATCCAACCATTATATCTTCCATTGGAGATTTACATTCAAAATATCTGGAATCATTATTTATATATGAACCAAATAGATTAAGTCCTTTACGTGTTAATACATATCCACCACCACCATTTACATAATAATCTTCACGAAATCTATAACCATATAAAACAGGTTTTGGACGTCGTCTAATTTAGAAAAAGTTCTTATTTTATATGAAAGAAAAATTTATCTTTCTTACTTAATTGTACTAACTAAAAATCTAAGAAGATTTTCTACAATAATATAAGTATCATCATTTACTTTAAGATACCAATCATAATTTGGATAATATTTATTTAAAAATAAAAGCGTTGATCTGACTTTATCTGATAAATGTGAATAATTTTCATCTGGTAAAGTTGGAATATATTGAATTGGTAATTGATCTTCTTTTAAATATTTATATTGATTATCATAAATAGTATAAGATGTTGATGAATTTAATCTTGTAATAAATACAAATCGACCACATCGATGAACCCATGTTTCATAAACAGCACGTGAACGATTTTCTAAATTGGATTGACTTGTTAATACAAAACAAAATAAACGAGAACGATAATAATCATCTAAATAAAAATTTATATAAATTTTATTTTTTTAATAAAAATACTCCTTACTCCAACAATTATTTTTCTTTTTCAATATAATGAATAGACAAATTAGTAAAATAGTTCCAAAAGATAAAATTGTTCGTTGAGATTTAAAATATGTTGAATAATAAAATGAATACCATCGCCGTCGAATAGTTGAATAAAATAACATCACATTATTCGAAAGAAAAGAAAAATATTTGTACAAGAAAAGGTAACGATGCGCTTGAATAAATTTACAACGTTCAATCAAATGACATTCGTTACTTGTTCCTCCACTTATCAATACAAATCAACGGCAAACTTGAATATTACGTTCATATTAACTGAATATATTTTGCTTTTTTTCAAATCTAAAACTGATACTTATGTATTTTATCTTTAGCCTCAAAAACTATTGCTTTGAAAACAGTGTATAAAGAAAATTTCGCAAATGGAATTTAATACATTGTATGATATTATCGTACTGCTAACTATATGAAAATATTATATGGATAACAATAAGATATGAGTGGCTTTATTTGTTTTCAGTGCA
Organism: Rotaria sp. Silwood2; assembly: GCA_905329745.1. Lineage (NCBI taxonomy): Eukaryota > Metazoa > Rotifera > Eurotatoria > Philodinida > Philodinidae > Rotaria > Rotaria sp. Silwood2. The sequence continues at coordinate 10,289 of CAJNSZ010000891.1, read as the reverse complement.
TATATTACTCGAATTGTTCTTCTATGAGATTAAGATATGATAGAATTGAAATTCTGTTTGATTGTTTATTTACTAATTGTAAATAAATGGTTAAGTAAAAAGAATAGTAGTCAACAACAAATAAGTAAAAACAAGCTAAAGGTTGTAATCATATTTCATGATGAAAAGGTACGTTGACTCGTAAGAAATTTGATTAAATTGATTTTTTGCTATAACTATGTTAATGAACAATAGCAAACACTTTTTTCTTAGATGTGAAACCTTTGTTGAGGATAAATTTTTGTTAAGTCAAGTAACAACAAGAAATCGAAATCACGGATCTCTTTCGAATATTCAACAGTCATCGTCATTTCCAGGTCAAACATCAACAAAATCTTGTCGTCGCCGTCATTGATTATTTGACGATAAGGTGGTGTATTCGTTGACCATGTAATAAACTTGAAATTTTTGTTGTAAATTGCACAACATATTAAAATAGAATCTGGAAAAAAGACTTATTCATTTTCATTCTGTTGGCTCCACCATGCAGCAAACGCAAACTTCCTGCGGTGAATTAAGAAAAATATGCGAACTTATTGTAGATATGATTTATTCATCGGTCCTCGTTCGTCGGACCTCTTAATCTGCTTGAAATTTTTGGTACTAATTCAACTAAATATCTGAGCAAAATTTTAATGTGAACCTTTCGTTTGTGATGTGTTCATCGGTCATTGTATCAATTTGAAATCGTTCCTTTGAAGTAAATAAAATATTTCAATAGAATTTTACTATGAATTATTCATTTTCCGTGGTTTAGTCGGCTATTTAATAAGTTGTAAATGTTTCCATGGGCTTGGCAGAATCTTTGAACAAAAGGATGCTTGGATTATTGATTAGCTGTGTGTAGGTAGGTCATCTAATCATGTGAAATCTTTGCTTCAACTTAAACAAAATATTTCAAAAGAATCTTTGTGGAAATTATTAATTTGTGGTGTGTTTGTCTATGATGTAACGAAGTTAAAATCTTCGATTGAAATTCAAGAGAATATTTCAATATAAACATGGTATAAATCAATCGTTTATCCTGTGTCTTTCGATTATCCGATCAATTCGTAATCTTTGTTTTGAACTAACCAAGATTTCTGAAAGTTTTTCAATCATTGACCTCTCCACCTATCGGAAAAGGATATTTCAAGGGCCCATCTCAAAGCTCTATGCCCTCGAATGACATACCTCTCATAGATTTTGATGGGTCAAATTATCAAAGCTTCGATTGTTCGATAAAATTTGACTGATCAGAATTATATTGAGCAACCGAAAGTATGTTACTGATATGAATCCTTTCTTCGAGTCATCAGAATTTCAATGGGCTGGGCATGATCGGAATGAGTATACGACGAGACAATACTTTCGAGGTTTTGATATTCGAACAGAACGGGAAAAAGATATATTTTCAAGATTCGACTACTCATCGTATCCATTGTTAGCTTCCTAAAGTCTGTTTGCGTTATGCAATGTATATTTATTTCTAGGGCAGATACTAATTTATTCTTCAAATTAGATGATCTTTTATTTAGCATACAAATTCCAATAGTTTGAAGATGACTTAAGCAGATCATTACTTCTATATGTTTGAAACAGACTGTTTTTCTATTATCTAAATTTAAAGTTGATATGAAGAGTAAAGATTTTTTTTTATGCATAGTATATACATCGTTATCTATTATTTTTCTATTTCACTCTAGTACTAACTAAATAAAGCTCGCGCTCTAAAATTTACTATTTTGCGCTTAGATAAAACATTATAATTGTAAATCATTTATCTCAGTACATCAATAATTTCTTATTTAATCAATATTTAAAAAAAATAAAATAAATATTGAATGGCAAGTGCTATAGCCATTGATGAATTGGATCCTGATTCTCAATTGTTAAAAAATTTTGATGATGCATGGCGTACAGATCTTGCTCTTATTCGACAAATTACTTTACAAGAAATGCAAGAAGAAGAAGATCGAATCTTAGCAGCAAGACTCGCTGGTGTCACATTGGATACAATTCCTGATAACGTTCGTAGTATGGCAATGTTACTTGATGATGCTGATGATGAGAACAATTATGAAGATGAACCAACAAGTATGATTAGCTTATTTCAAGTCTCAGCTTATATTTAAGGATATTAGTTTATATTGCCAGTAGTTAGTGGGCAAATGAGTTAATATATCAGTAGAATATTTTTTCATGAGAACAAATTACATATACTATTGTTTGTATTATAGCGGTGAGTAGCCAACCAATTATTCAAGATATCGTAACCACTTACAATCAACAGAAAAAGTAAGTTTCTGTTGTTAAAACGTTGACTTTGAACCAATAACTTGTGCGATATATTACTAGAAAAAAATGTGCTTTGTGTATGGAATATACCATTAAAACAGATCCTCGTCTTCCATGCAATCATACATATTGTATTAATTGTCTGCAAGAATTATTTGTGAAATCAATGCAGGATGAAACATTGATGCCACCACGTTGCTGTCAAAAAATAATTCCGATTGATTTAGCAAGATTAACATTGACACAAATAGAAAAATTTCATGCCAAACATCTTGAATATTCAACAAAAGATCGTCTTTATTGCTCAAAACCTACTTGCTCGACTTTTATTCCTCCAAAACTTATCGTTAATGGTATAGGTACATGTCCAAAGTATGTATAAGACAACACATTTTAAATTCAGTTAGAACTTATGAAAATAAAACTCATAAATATTTTTATTTATTATTTCTATCCTAGACGTGGCTGTGGAGTAACAACGTGTTCTATTTGCAAAGTGGCTAGTCATGGTAAACTTGATTGTCCTAAGGATGAGGCAACAACAGCTGTTCGTGCTACAGCTCGTGAAGCCGGCTGGACTCGTTGTTATCAATGTCGAGCAATGGTAGAGTTGACTCATGGCTATTACCATATGACTTGTCGATGTCGTGCCGAATTTTGTTATGTGTGTTCAACACCCTGGAAAAATTGTAAATGTCCTCAATGGGATGAAGGACGTCTTTATGCAGAAGCTCGTGTCCGTACTGCAAGGTATTTAAAGGATTCATAAGCGAACATAAAACTAAGATTATAATAAAATACTATTGAAATTTTGTTTATTAGAATTCCTGCTCGTCAACTAGCACAAACCAACAATAGAATAGATATGAATGAAGTTGTACAGCGCATGGCCAACCAACTGCGTGCTAATCATGAGTGTCGACACACTAATGGATGGGCATATACACGAGGTGGAGGTAGATGTGAAGAATGTGGTCACTTCTTGCCACAATATCTATTCCGTTGCTACCAATGTCATTTTATGGCTTGTAATCGGTGCCGACGTAATCGATTATAATGACATCTGAACTTATTTTTCTTTTCATGCTTGCCATCCACAGTTTCCAAAAGTAAACACGCTAAAAGCTTTTGTGGAAAAAAAATTTCAAATGAAGTTCAATGAGATGCTTTATTGATCTATCTGTGTCAAAGGACGAGGGCGCATAACACCGATTTGCATCCCCAAGGGTATCATGAAAAAAAAAAACTCTTTTTTTCACGAATCAAAAGCAGATATGCTCGCGGATTCAGGGGTGCTGGTTATGAATATCATAATGACAGCTGTCAAAACTCCTTTATCCTTGAAATAGTCAGAACCACTCTGTGAATCCTATTTTTCATTATTGGGCATCTCATATAATAACTATTCATCAAAATTTAGGGAAAAATATTTTTTCTAACCCAGAATTTGGAGTTCTCTATGAATCTGAACTCCTTATGTCGAAAAAATATAACTTTTGAAAAAAAAACGGCGATTACGGGGCACAATGGAGCTTTTTTCTAATACATAGATCTTTGCCCCGATAATTTTTTATGAAGCCAGTATTGCTTCAACATCAGATTTTGAGTATAAGGGTAATTTTTCAAGCTCTATCGGTTAGTAGTCTCGAGAAGATAAAAAAAGGTACAACAGAAGAGAAATTCCAAAAAACCGAAACATATAGCATTCTTGAAGTAGATTCGTATATATTTCTGCGATCAATAGAATAACAGGCGGCTTTTTTGAAAGAAAAACTAAGATTGCAAGGTTAGGTTTTGTAGGTCTATCAACTGGTGGTGTCAGTAGTAGATAAAATGAGATCGAAAATGGAAGAAAGTAGTCAAGATTGTCCAATATTGCCACATCTGATATAAATTCTATGAGAACTTAGTAGTAGATTTCCGTTAAAGAACACTTATGCTAGAAGACAAAAATAAACTGAGTTCTTCTATAACAGATTTAGAATAGAAAAGTACATATTACCAGCTGACTAATTTTGCGGATTGTTAGAATTCATTTCTATCTGCTATGTGATTATGATAAAAAGGGAAAAGAACAAAAAATTAGATTGTACATGTGGGTGTGGGTGTGTGAATGTTTGTTTTGGCGTGCGTTGTTGCCTTCCGGATCAAATTCACACTCTATACTCACATCTTCACATCCACATCATGCAAGAGCGAACATGTTCTTGCTAAAAATTCAAACTGCACGATTTCTGCGAGACTTTAGTCCTGTGAAAATTCCATCGCAGCGACTTCAACTTCAGTGGCCGCATATAGAGAATTTAGAACCGTAAATATTTTTGTTTAACTGATGGTCGACCCTTAAAAATAAATATAATGAATTCCCCTGTATGATATTTCGAAATGCTATCAATGATAAAGATAATGAAATGTATTGGGCAAAGAAAATTGATTGTCATATTCGCTGATAGAATCAAGGAACTCTTTTCTCTGATTACATATTGAAACTGTTTTGTATCCGAAAAATCAATGTTGGTGTTTTACTCATTTGATCACTGGTTTCTATTCAAGTTTAATAATAAAAAACAATGGAAGCAAAACATCACGAACGAATCTTCTTTCCGGGTGGCTTTTTACCGCCAATCTCTTTAGTACTAATATCGATTTTTGAAAAAAAGGCAGTTCACAACAATGCTTATAACTTTTGAAGGGAAAGTGATAGAGACCTGCGGTTTTCGTTGTTTGATGGAGCCCAGCACGGCACATAGTAATATGAAATAATCAGGTCTTCTGGTGAGATTTACCATGGTAAGTCTTTGAATGCAAAATCTACAAGATTGCCATTTCCAGAAGGTATGGCGGTTTTTGATTTCCTTGAAGTGCAATTGATAGCCCGGATCGAGATCTACAATTCTAGACTAGGCCCAGCTCTGTATCTCTTACAGTTCGAAAGTTATGAGCATTCTTCGGAAAGGTATATATTTCTGTTCGGTCAGAGAAAATACCGAAAAATGGGTAGTATTTTGAGATTTTGATTGTCGAAAGTTACTTTTTATGCAAAATAAACACGATATTCGAAATCAGCATGAAAAAATGCACCAAAAACTCTATGTTTTATTGTAAAATATTTTCTATCAAAATTTGACCCCTGCTCCCTCTCAGCTTTTTATTCCTTAAATTTTTCCCTGTGGTCCCCTACGGGTCAAATGTTGATAGAAAATATTTTACAAGAAAACATAGAGGT